>NW_025904588.1:7528-47573 GCF_018835915.1 Vigna umbellata
TCCGATCTTGTAGAATTCTTTGATGATGTCTACATTGGTGGGAGAGGGGTAGGTTTCCAAGTGGCCCCAATCTCTCTTGTTCAGCTCCCTTTCAAATTGAGGAGCCAGAGAAGGTATGTTGGCCACCTTTCTTTCCATCAGCAATCTCCTTCCTTCCACAAATGGGAAGTATCTCTCATGAGCAGGAGTTCTGAACTTTTTTGAGTAGAACTGCTCATTCTCCTTTCTCTTAGATCCCTTGTCTTTGGTCCCAAGGATTTTAATCATTTTTCCTGAAGAGGAGGTCATTCCTGCACATAGAGATATACAAAACAAATACAAAAATCATCAAGCATTAGTCCCCAAAAATTAACAAATTTTTCTTATTCAGAAAGAGGGAAAAACAGAGAGCCCTCAACATCACCTGCACAGAACTAGAAAACCATAAAACACTAAAACAACCATTGTCGCTCACCGCTCAGGCACCCCTCAGGAGGCGCTTGAGCGACATGTCGTGTAGCCTAGCATGGCTTTTGTGTTTTTCACTTCCCATTTCAGTTTCAACTCAGTCCAAACCACAATTAGCATAATTTAATCGGTCCAAACAATGGTAAATCATGAATAGACAGTACCAATCATCAAAAATCAAACTTTTCCATCAACCTTCTTCAAAAATCAAACTTTTAAAAGCTTAGAATAATAGAAAGCATGACTTACTTGGTTGGAGACAAAAAAATTGGTGGACAAAGCTCAAACAAATGGTAGAAACCTGCACACTTCAAACATCCACACACACCAAAACCCCAAACTTGAATGATTGAATTGTGCAAAAATGGTGAGAAAGAGTGTTTTTGGTGGATGAATGAGGGGGAAAGTGATTAGAGCACTTAGGTGAAGTGTTAAGGAAGGCTAGAGTGGAGGAAATGTGAGAGAGAAGGCTTGGGCGAACCCTAGGGCATGAAAAGAAGTAATGGGCTGAAATCCCGCTTGACCCCCAAACTTTAAACCTAATCTGTCGTCGCGCCGCCCTGGCTCCTCAGGGGGCGCTCAAGCTTCGAGCGACACTTTCTACCGTAGCTTTTTTGGCTTGTTTTGGGTATCCCCGGTCTTGGGTTCTCAGATTCAACTTAGAATTTTCCAATTTCTTTTCCCTAGTCCTCACAACACACTCAAATCAAACAGTTACTCTTTCTTCACCCCTCAAACATTTAGTTATTACAGACTAAGCACACTGGAATCAAACAAATAGAAATAAAATTCAAAATCCAAACTAAAGAACAGTAAACAAAGTAAAAGTTTGTAAAACACTGGGTTGCCTCCCAATAAGAGTTTCTTTAACGTCACTAGCTTGACCCATTCACCTTTTTTATTCACCTGGAAATTGAAGATTCAATCTCTATCAGTCCATCAGTTCTGAGTTCTTTCACAATCCACAGCTTTTTGTTGAAACTCACTAGAATGCCAGGTCTAAGTTCTTCATAATTTTCCAGTGAGTCTTGATGAAAATTTTCTCCTTTGTTGTCTTTTTCTTCTTCTTTTACCTGTGACAGAAAACACTTTTTACCTCTCTTGCCTAGCTTTGTAGCTTTAGTCCTAATCTCTGGTGCATCTTCACATGCAGCTTTGAGACTAGTCTTTTTCACCTGGATTTGCTGCTCAGCATTGAAGACATTGAAAATCATCTCTTCTTCTTGGTTTTTGAGTGCTACAGTTCCATCATCAACATTGATGATCACCTTTGTCGTTTTCATGAAAGGCCTACAAAAAATAAAAGAGATTTCCAAATCTTCCTCCATCTCCATTACCACAAAGTCTACCTACCAGGAATCTAAGATTGTCAATTTGTACCATCACATTTTCCACCACACCATAGGGCTTTTTGGTGGATCCATCTGCCATAAACAGAGTCATCTTTGTAGGTTGGACTTCAAGACCACCAATCTTTTCAAGAGCAGATAAGGGCATCAAATTGGTACTAGACCCTAAATCAATTAGGGCTTTCCCTATTTTATGGCTTCTGATAACGGTTGAAAAAATGTTATTTTAATACTTAATTTTGATATTAAAAACATCATTTTTGACTTAGAAGCTTGCTTGAACTCATGTTTTTCCTTTAGTTTTGTGAATAAGAGAGTTGATGTTATACTTGATGATTTTATCACTGAATTCCCTTGATTTTGTAGGCTAATTGAATGATTTGAAAGAAGAGTTAAAGTACCAAATAGTTGGAATGCAAAAGTCAACCAGAATGTAGAAAAGTCAACCAGATTTTATCAAGTTTCTGGCGCCGTTGCCGAGGACTCGTGGTATAACTTGTCTATTTGTGTGATTCTTAACCGATTAGACTTTTTATCTTTTTATTTTTTTTATCTTTTTATTTTTTTATCTTTCTATCTTTTTATCTTTTTTGTGAATAAGAGAGTTGATGTTATACTTGATGATTTTATCACTGAATTCCCTTGATTTTGTAGGCTAATTGAATGATTTGAAAGAAGAGTTAAAGTACCAAATAGTTGGAATGCAAAAGTCAACCAGAATGTAGAAAAGTCAAACAGTAGAAAAGTCAACCAGAGTGAAAAAAAGTCAACTAGTGCAGAAAAGTCAACCAGAGTGCAGAAAAGTAGCGTTGAGAGCCAGTTTCGTGGGCTTGGACCCGTTTTCTTTTATTTAGTGGGCTTGGACCTATTTTCTGTTATTTTTCTGGTCTATTTAAGGACTTGCACGTCCTAGGGAATGTATCTTTTGATGGCTTAAGTACAAAAACACACTTTTCACTGCTTGGGGGTAGATTTGGGGATGCAGGATTCTCCTCTTCTCTTTCTAGGGTTTTTCTATCTCTTTCATTCTTTCATTGTTCATCTAGTTTCTCCATGATAATGGGGAACTAAACCTTATTTGTTGTTGGGAAATATGTAACCTCTTAAACTCTTATGTATTGAATTGATTCTTATTATAAAATTTTTTACTTCATTAATTGTTAGGGTTTTTCCTCTACACTCTATGCATGCTTTGTTTAACTCATTCAATTTCATGATTATTGGTTTTGTCACCATGGACACATATGAGAATATCTAGAACTGGGGAAATTCTCCCAAAAGCAATATTACCTAGACATAGAGATAAGAGGGTTGGTTGCCTTTAAGCTTCTGTGCGAATGTAATGCATGATTAATTGCTAGGAAGACGAGACATTGTGAACTAGTAATTAGGAGTAGGCTTTCTTCACCGAGACATCGAGTTTAAGGTAAATTAGGAAGTGGCATTAACATTAATGAAGAAGATGAATTCATATATGCATGAGAGTAAATTAGGTGAAATCTAAACCCAACAACAATATCATCAACTTCATCCATTCATTCTTGTGTTTAGCCTCAATTGATCAAATTTCATTCATGTTTATTTTATTGCATTTGCATTCAAAACCCCCAAAATTTGTTTTTTAGAGTCTTAATTAATTGAGTAATCACATAACTGTTTAGTGCTGTGAGTCTCTTGGGAAACGATACTTGGTCTTACCATTTATTATTACTTGATACGATTTGGTACACTTGCCGAAGTGTTAACATCAAGATCACACTACGCTCTCCTTAATTTTAATCCCCAATTTTCTGAAAATTTCTTCAAAACACCCTAATTGTATCTCTTTTTATTTTCTTGAACACTCTTTAGGGTGATGAACATTTTTCTCAATTTTTTTCTTTTTTCTCTCACTCTCTTCTTTTCCTCTTCTCTCTTTCTTTTCAACTTTTTCTTTTTCTTTTCTCTCTTCTTTTTCTTCTCTCTCTTTCTCTTTCTCTTTCTTCCTCTCATTTTCTACGCTCACAATAACCTTGCATTCTTCCTTGGGGTTAACTTCAGTATTAGCCTCAAAATTGTTGATAGGTATCTCTTCCAACTTCTTGGCTATTTGACCAACCTGCATCTCTAGATTCCTTATAGCAGCTTCAGTGCTTTTCTGAGTGGAAAGAGTTGCATGCATGAACTGTTGAAGAGTCTCCTCAAGCTTTGTAGTTCTGTCAGCTAGAGAGGTTTGTTGTTGCTGTTGTGGTGGTCTATTGAATTGTCCACCAGTTTGCCCAAACTGAATTTGTCCATTGCTAGGATGAGATTTCCACCCTTGATTGTAATTGTTGGGACGAAACTGATTGCCCGTGTAATTAACTTCTTCATTGAGATTCTCAGGCACAACACATTGACCATTAATATGATCACCACCACATAGTTCACAAAGTTGTTGTTGAACGTGTAAGACATTCTGGCACTCCTTTGGTGGCTGAGAAAGCTTCTTTGTCAAGACTTCTAGTTGTTGAGTTATAATCTTATTTTGAGCAAGCAAGGCATCATAAGACTATAACTGTAGAACTCCCTTAGGTTGTGATGGAGCTCCTCTTTCACTGTGCATTTCATTGTCATCGGTAGCCATGTTATCAATTAATTCATAGGCTTCCCCTGGAGTCTTGCATTTGATATTGCCTTCAAGTGAGGCATCCAACATCAATTTGGTTTTTGAACCAAGACCTCCAAGGAAAAGAATGACTATCGTTGCTTCATCAAAACCATGAGTAGGTGTCTTTCTCAGCAAGCTCTTATATCTATCCCATGTTTTTCCCAATGTCTCCTCCATGCCTTGCCTAAAAGAAGAGATTTCTTGCTTCCCTTTGTTGATCTTCGATTGTGGGAAGTATTTGTTTAAGAATTTTGCAACCACATCTTCCTACTCATTCAAGTTATTTTCAGCAAAAGAGTTCAACCACAGTTTAGCATTGCCTCCCAATGAGAAAGGAAACAAGCTCAGTTTAATAGCATCATCTGGAGCTCCATTCAGCTTCACAGTATTACAGATCTCATTAAAGGTTGTCAGACGCTCATATGGAATTTCATTTGACAGTCCATTGAATTGGTTGCTCTTTACTAGATGGATTAACACAGGCTTCATCTCCATACTTGTGGCATTGACCCTCATCCTTACAATGCTGTTAAAATGGTGAGGGCCAACAACTGTTGCATAATCTGCCAAAGTACGTCTACCACCATTGTTGTGCATGCTTTCCTCATCAGATTGTAAGGCCTGTGAAATTCTCTCTAGAGAAGGTTCTCTAGATAATCTACTTCTTCTCGGCCTTCTCTTAGTCTCAAGTCCTTCAAGGAGAGGTTCAGAACTTTTATTGCTCCTAGTCCTGATTGTATCCTGCATAAACTAGACACAAAACCCTAGAACACTTTGTTAGCACTAAAACAAAAATAAATGACACTAGACACAAGTTAAAAAATTAGACAAAAATTAAAAATAATAATAAAAACAAAAACAAAGTCAAAGTTAATCAAGAATCACACAAATATAATATTTTAAACCGTGAGTCCCCGGCAACAGCGCAAAAGAATTGTTGGATGATCGGCAAGTGTACCGAATCGCACAAGTAATATAAAATGGTAAGACCAAGTATCGTATCCAAAAGGACTCTCAGCACTAAACAGTCGTGTGATAACTCGATTAATTAAGACTTAAAGAAAACGAGATCACTGGTTTCAAATGCAAAGACAAAAAATTAAATATGAATGCAGTTTGATCAATAGCAGAATAACACAGTGAACGGATGTTGTTTAATATGAGATGAATATGTTTTTGGGGTTAGATTTCACCAAGTTCCCTCTCATGTATGTAAGAATTCTTCTTTATGCATTAATGTCAACGTCACTCACTAAATCACTTAAACCCGATCCCTCTTTGAAGAATCTTTTCCTTAATCACCATTTCATGCAATTTCTATCATTTCTATTAATTATATGTTAAGATCAAGAGCTTTAAGACGACCAAGACTCATACCCTCATCCCTGCGCAATATTACTCTTGGGAGAATTCAACAAGAACCTGAATTGTAAGGAACCTCCCGGCACTCATGCAATTCATATATCATGTTATGAATGAGTTAAACAAAGCATGTAATAAGTACGGATGAATTACTCTAACAATTAATGAAAAAAGCATGTGTTATTAAGAATCAATTCAAATACATGAGAGTTCACAAGGTTACATCATCCCCCAACAACAAATAGAGTTTAGTTCACCATAGACACGATGAAAACTAGATGAATAATGGAAAACCATGAGATAGAAAAACCCTAAAAGTAGAGGATGGAAGCTCCTGCATCCATACCTGCCTTTAGAGAGTGGAAGAGTGTGTTGTTGTGCTACTCCAGCCAAAGATACAAAACATAGGACCCTTGGGTCCTTTAAATAGAGCGAAGACAAAACACAAACAAAGCCCAGGCCCGAGTCAATGGTGCTTAAGCGCCCCACTTAGGGCGCCCGGGTGGTGAGCGGTGGTCCTTCACACTTAAGCCTTGTAGAGGACGCTCAAGCTTCGAGCTTTCGACGCTCAAGCGCCCCAAAAGGGGCGTCCGAGCGGTCTGATACTCTTCTACGCCCAAGCCTTCCAGGTGATGCCCAAGCTCCGTGCTGTTGGCGCTCAAGCGCCCCAAAAGGGGCACCTGGGCGGTGAGCGACACTCTTCTGCACTCAAGCCTCCTAAAAGGGCGCCCAAACTTCGAGCATCCCTCCCTTTTAGTGCTTTTCCAGGCCTTTCTAAGCTTCATATCCTTAGCACTTCATCCCTACTTTCCATATTATCTCATTTTCTATCAAAAGAAGGAGAATTAGTCATAAAATCATTGAATTCAACCTGACCTCTCTTATTCACAAAACTTAACAGAAAAACATGATTCCAAGCAAGTTTCTAAGCAGAAAAGGGTGCATTTAGTATCAAAATTATATCACAAATAACGATATTTTCAACCGTTATCAAGCATCGAGGTCGAGACGACGAGTCGTCGAGGACTCTGCTGAAGGGTGCCCCTCAAACTCCTCAATCTTATCTCTTCAATCTTCATGTTCTTTTGGTACGCAGTATCTCGAATCTACACACGGTGTTGGTTGGGGCATGGAAGTCACTCAATTTCTAAAACCATTTTTTTCAAATTGAATGTTCTAGGGTTTTTATTTTGGGAATTATTGGGAAATGTGGAAACTCCGTTACATATTTTATTGTTTTCAACTATAGAGGTGTGATCCGGTTGGTTATTTTCATTAACGATGTTTGTAATCGTAGTTTACTGTCATGATTTTTTTGTGACTCCTTATTCATTGTTTAATTTTCTGATACAGCTCCTAAGGTTGAGCCGGTTGAGTCTGAATAAATGTCTTGTGGATAAATAAAAGGTACTTTCAAACATTATTTCTCTTATTTTTCTTGTTTTATATGAATTGTTATTGTTAAATGAATCAATTGTCAAATGAGTTATTCACGTTTGGGTTTTTCACTATTTTTGGTTGAATGGAAATGGTGTAATGCAAACCTCATCTTTGCCTAGGATTAAGTGTATATTTGAATAAACCTTTCTGAAAGCACGTTTGCTAAAGAAACTAGAATGAACAACGAGTTAGCTCTTTCGTAAATTACACTTAGCTTTTGCGTAAATTGTTTTTAACTCATCTAGTAGCTGATTTGGTTTACGAGGGAATTTATTCCTTTTTGTTTCTTATTTTCTTTTCAATTTTAATTCATTTTTAGTTAGACCTCTTGAGTGATTTACGTTCATGGTTTCTATTGGTTTTATATTGGCTTTTGATGGCCTAATGCAACCATGAATTTGGAACGACAATGAGATCATTGGTGGAGTTTAAAAGTAACATATTTTATGCTTTTTGAATGTGAAAAGAAAGACATTTAACATTTAAAGATAGACAGACTGTTCCCATCTGTCATATATGAAACAAAAACCAAAACAAACAAATTAGTTAATGAGCTTCTCTGCTACTCAAATAGCTTTATATGAAATGGTAGCTTTTGAAATTAATAAAACATCACCTGCAGATGAGGCTTGCAAATGTGAAAGCTGGAAGAAAGGGAAACCTTAATGTTGCCATTGAGGTATATGATTGTTATTTGGTGCTGTTGAACAGTATTTGTCACATTATTTTACAGAAACTTAAAAGTGTTCATCATAAACAGATATTTCAAGTGGCACCTTCTCTTCACATGGTTGAGGTACGGAAGGCAAAAGGAGACACATTGGAGTTCCATAAGGTGTTCTTCTGTCCCCTTCTTTGCTCAATTGCTTTACATAGTCTCTGCTTGCCACTTCATAAATAACTGTTCTTGGGTCAATTTTAATGATAATTTAAAAGGATTACTCTATAATTTTAAACTTCTCTCTACAAAGGAATAATTTTCCCTAGAAGAATACATCATTAGTTAGATGGGAAAGGAGAATTAGAATTATTCATTTGTCAATATCAGATCTTTACTTTTTATATATATTTGTACCAATAAGAATATGTTTCTGCTTAGCTTATAATTACATATTTATAAAAGGAAAGGAAAACATGAAATCAAGTTTCTTATATCCTCATCATGAAGTTGTTGTTGAATTAAGAAAGGGAAGTATATCGTCTCTTGTTCTTGAATGACAATGTAAGGCCCTGCTGGAAAAGAATCTAATTGAAATTGTTTGGTTGATCTTATGCAGTTCTACAAGAAGCTTTCAACAAGCCTGGATAATGTTGTTTGGAAAACAAAAGATGATGTGCAAATGAGAAAAACAATTGATATTTATTATTATTATTATTATTATTATTATTATTATTATTATTATTATTATTATTATTATCAAGTGTAATTTTCTTCATTTCTGAAGTTCTACTATTTTCCAATTTCTTCATTCTTATTTCCTCTAAGGTTCCTTCCTGTAGGTTTGTTTGGAAATTCCATAGTACTCATAATACCATGCTATTATTTTTGAAAGCATGCAATGTAAGAATTTTACTCATCAACTTTCAGCTATGTTCATAAAACAAAAATTGTAAGAAAATTTGAATATTGTATATACCTATATATTTATCTTTTTATCTTGCGTTTGTTGTTACTTTCCTTCTCTCATCTCTGTCCAGCAACAGGATAAGCTCATTGCAGCAACTGGAAACTCAAAATAGAAGATTAAGAGAGAAAGAAGGTAAAAGAATATATATATATATATATATATATATATATATATATATATATATATATTAATGTTTGTAGGTTTTACTGTTATAAATATGAAAACATAAGTTATAATTTATATATATATAAATTTTTTTAATGTTATAATTTTTAAATATGAAAACATAAGTTATATTTTTACATATGATGAAACCTTAAGAGTTTAATTTTTTTTACAGAAACCCGTGTAGTTGTTACAGTTGTCTACACACACAGCAAACCCTTATTTCTTCAAATGTCGCTTCCCTCTGCCAAATGCGAGACTTTGGTTGTTGAAAGGGAATTTTTTCTTCGGAGGTTGTTACACTGTTACGCTTTTTATTGTTGTCTTCTTTGTGTGGTTTTTTTGGGTGTGTGATATCCATCAAAAGCTCTCATCTTAAGTGTTGAGGATCGAGTTTGGCTGAGATGATTGAAAAAGAAGAAGTCTTGCATGCTGCTTTGAAGGAAGCTCTGGATTTGGTACTGAAAAGACCAACCCATACCTCTGTCTCCTTCTTCTTTGTTCACAAAATTGCTTGAACTTTATTTACTGTTTATCATTGGTTCTTGTACTGTGATTTTGCTGTTTCTTTAGTAGTTTTTAAAGAAAAAAATAGGGGGTTGACAGATGTTTTCTGGATTTTGTTTTGTTGTTTTTGGAGCTGGGAGTTTCACGCTTTGTTCTGTTTTTGGGAAATTTTCTCTGTTTTAGTTTAGACTTACAACAAAGTAGCAGTAATTGCAAGCGGACTGGGTTTCCACAGGTGACTTTGAATGTTTTTTTCCTATCTCAGTGTTATTGGTTTAAATTCGAATAACAGTATTTGAAACTATGTCTGTCCAAATGACCCAATAAGTAAAATAGTCCGATTAAATTTAAGTGTTATATTTGAATTATGTTAGATTGTTGATGTTATATCCGAATCGGACCCAAACCAATCAGTCATACTTTTTGTTATACGTGGAGTTAAAAAAGAAAATGTGAAGTGCTGGAGCCCCATCTGTCCCTGTCGCTCGCCGCCCCTGGCAGTGTCTCTGTCACCACATGCCTTTTTAGTGCAATGCAATGAATTGGGTGCATTTAAATATTTGCAGCCTTTTTCCACCAAAACCTAAAAAAAACCATTGTCAGCTTTATTTAATCGCAAATGCATCAACATCGTAGCACCCCAAACGTAATCCAATCTGCGTCCTCCACTCACTACTCACTTCTTCTTCGCCTGCACCCACCATACACCTCTGTCCCTCTCACCAAAAAACATGACAAGGCCAAAGATTTACCTCTTTGGTGATTCGATCACCGAAGACTCTTTCTCACCAGGTGGATGGGGGGCTTCTCTCGCCCACCATTTCGCTCGCACGGTATCCCTTCTACACCCTTAACCAACCAACCCTGTTCTTTCATTTTCTTTTTTTGTTGGTTTGAACATTTCAAGGTAAAGTTTTTACTTTCTTGCAAATGGGGTTGGTTGTTGTTCAGGCTGATGTTGTTCTGAGAGGTTACAGCGGCTACAACACGCGGTGGGCGTTGAAGGTGTTGGAGAGGGTTTTCCCGGCGTCACAGGTCGGTGACGGTGGAACAGTGACAGCGCCGATTGCTGTGACGGTTTTCTTTGGGGCCAACGACGCTTGCCTTCCTGATAGATGTTCTGCTTTTCAGCACGTGCCTCTCCATGAATACAAGCGGAACCTTCACTCCATTGTTTCCTTCTTCAAGGTAAATTACAGTCCTAGCGTTTTAGATTAAATGATTAGGGAAAAGTTGTAGGCTGTTGAAACCCAGAAAATGATCACTGGCGCAGTGACACTGTTTTTAACAGATGTGAAAAGTTTTTTTTTATTATTTATTTATTTTAGTTTAGCCTTTTGACTCTTGCGGGTTGATAAGCGTTGTGTATGTTGCATGCCGCAGAAGGGTTAATTATTTGAGGTTTGGTGGGGTAGAATGTTATGATGATTTTGTTTGTCTTGGGTGGTCAAATTTATATATTATATACATATATATGCATATTTGGGAGGTTGTGTTGTGGGGTTTCAGAACTGAATGAGAATTGAGAAATGAGAGGTGGTTTCAGCTCTCACACGTGCATCGCCGTGGGAATGGGAAGTGTGTTTGGTTTTGTTTGCCACTTGACCATGTTAGCCTGTCAAAAGGGACCCTCCTTTGCTTTTTATGCATTTTTTCTTCTCCCATGGGAATGGAGTTTGCACGAGACCTTTGTGTAAAGGTCCACTTTTTTATTGGTTTTCTTTTGGGGAAACTGGGAAGGGTTAGTTGAAAGGAGCCTACCATTGTTTTCACGACCTGAACCCTTCCGTGTCTTCTTTCTCGTGTCTTTTCTTTGGCTCCCATGCAATTATATTATTCTGCTTGGTCGACTATGAGCTGTTAGGTATGAATGTTAGATAGGATTACGTGGAAGACCCGCATTTAGGACTGCAAGAATTTGATGCATCTCCTTAAGGACTAAGATATCATCTCCTACCAAAAGTTAGTTAGTACCAACGCTTCACACTTAAGTCTTTTAATTAACAATTTGCTTTCGATTTTGGGTTTGGATGTGGAATCGTGACTGTTATTTTAAAATAGATGAATTGGGTCAAAGAAAGATGACATCTTTATTGAAAAAACACATCATGTATGTCTATAGTCTCCATTAATCTTCACCCAACGCAACTGGTTTTTTTAATTTATAAAAAAATAGTTAATAAAATTAGATTATATGTTTTTGTGAAAATTGTTTAAAACTATAAAGAGTTAAATCTGTGATTATTTGTCCTCCCACATTCAAGAGGAAGGTTATTGAGTCCTGCGCAAGTCTAATGAATGCTTACACTTGTTGTATGATATGAGTATTTTTAGTTTAATGGAAAGATACATGTGTAGAATGAACGTATGGACTATATTCATCTGCAAAAGTTTGAAAGGATGTTGTAGAGAAAAGTAGATGCTAGTAATGGAGTACAAGTAATAAGAATTTAATTCCTCTAAAGTGATATGATGTGTAGATGTGTAAAGCAATAAACTAACGATGTATCTGTCCTTGCTTTCACATTGAACTATAAGAGGCATTTTAATCCAAATTACGTGTGAAAATAAGCCTTCCTATTTTATTTTTTTTCAATACCATATATAGCTTTTTCTTGACCAGGTAGACGAGGACAAGGTTATAAATTTCAATTCAATGTTGGTAACATGAATACATGTGCCTGTTCCATCAATACATACCCGTTTCAACAAGTAAATATTAAAATAAAATATTGCCAAGTTTTCCTTTAAAATGCAGAAGCGATGGCCCACAACTTTGGTGCTCCTCATAACTCCTCCTCCAATCGATGAGGAATTACGTTGTAGGTAATGTTTTATACCTTTGTTCTTCATTTATATGGATTAGTTAGAAATACAGTATACACTGGAGGTTAAACACGGATAAGGTAATTTGTATATATGTATTGTAGACATCCGTATGTAGAAAATCCACAGGGTCTTTCTGAAAGGACAAATGAAGCAGCTGGTGAGTATGCTAGAGCATGCATTGCGGTGGCTGGAGAATGTGGAATACCTGTGGTTGATCTCTGGAACAAAATGCAACACCGGAAAAAAGATTATCTAAGGTCTGAGAAAAGTCGTACGTTTTTTCATTTTAGTTTTGTACAATTATGAAGCGAAGAGTGATGTGTGATTATATGTTTGATTTGGTTTTGGCGATTGAAATGCAGTGATGGTTTGCATCTCACTGAAAGTGGCAATGATGTTGTTTTTGAGGAAGTAATAAAAAAGCTAAGAGACGAAGGGTTGAGTCAGGAATCTATACCAGTTGATCTCCCACTTATTGCTGATATTGACCCTAATGACCCCCTGAAGGCATTTCTGGAGTAACAGAATGATGTATTACAGAAGGGTTATGGTGCTTTTGTTGTCATGGAAAGATGTGTTAGTACAGTATCACCCATACTATTTTGATCGTCCTTTTGTTGTAGCTATTCTCTGTTGGATAATGTCTACTGTTGCCGTGTCAGATGTCTTTTTTTCTTTTTTATGTAGGGGTTTTTCATTTTCTTGGCTTGTATGTGAATGACCGAATATATATCAAGTGTTTTTATAATGCTGGATACTTTCTAGGCCTCAGAATTCACATGAAATAGAACCATTTGAAAATGACCATGGAGACAGTAGTTCATTAAGGTCAAATGAGTCTCATCGGGAATTTGTGCTATTTGACTAAAATAAAACTGTTAAGAGTTTGTTTTGTAAATAAAATTGAACTAAAGTATGACTTTTTGACTTTAAAAAACATGTTTTAAAATAAGCTTTTTTGTTAATAAGAATTTAAATTATTAAATTTTTTATAAAGTAATTTAACTTTTGCTCATGAAACAATAGCAAGGTCGTGGATAATTTCACTAGTTAGTCTCTTTAGACATTTTTCTCATTAATCTAAACATACCTTAATTTTAATGGTTAATATGATTAAAAAGTAAATTTTAAATTTGATTTTACGTTGAGATTTGTATTATTTATATATTTTTAATTTGGTTTATTGTTAGCCTACATAAAATTTTCAATAAATACTTATCCTAATTAGTAAAGTAAGTATATGAGTATTATTCAAACTTTTAAACTGAGAAATAATGGGATGGATATATAATTATCCAGCTAAAATCCATATTAAAATTCGTTTTCATACTTTATTTATATATTTTAAAATTTTCACAAATATATTTTCATTTTTAGAAATATGAGTTACTTATTTAATTGTAAAATCTTTTAAATTATACAATAATTAAATACTATACTTAAAAGTATAAATTTGACTAAAAATAATTTTTTATTTTTTATATTTTAAAATATTTTTCATATTTAAATTTGTTCCAGCCAAGAACTACGGAAACATCTAAATTGAAGTGTTTATAATATACTTTTTGTCTTTTACTTATTTTGTCTATATATATATATATATATATATATATTATTTTGACAGAAAATTATTTTGACAGAAAAAATCAACCTATGTTTGGAATATAATAGAGTAGTCTGGATTGAAATCGATATTTTTTTGGCTTTTACATGCAAGATACGTTGGATTAGTTGGTGCTCAATTTACTTTTGTATTCTGTTCACTGGTAGCTACTTAGAATTGTGTTTTTCACAGTTGAAACCTTCACTCCTGCTCCACATAGATGGAACAAGTCCAGTAGCTAAAGATATTGGGCGTCAGGTACAATAAATCTTAACAACTTTCATGACAAAAAAAAGTAAGAGGTTATGATAAGAATAGCGTAGTTTACCCTGTTCACAAATTTATTTTAAGAAAAAAAATACTTATGATTTGGAGATATATGGGTGCATGAGTTATGAGTTGTGAAAAAAAAGATTCCCATTTTCGATTAGGAATTTGATGATTAAATAAAAGGTAATAATTGTACAACCAGCATGCTAACACTTTTTTGTGCTTACATAATATTTAACATTTTTGGTAAGAGGTTGTATAAAACCTTCTTTTATCTTGGCTCGTTACTTTTCTTTAAAAGTCATTTCAATGGCCAATATCATGCTCAAATTTTCTTGTTGTTTATATGTTTATATGATTGTCGTGCTTTTGTTGCAAAATCATCATGTCCATTGTTTGATATGTTTCATTCATAACGGGTAATAATTGTTAAATTCATTTGTATAATTTTTTTTATTAACTATTAAATTATATTGTAGATATTTGATCAAGTCAAATAATGAAAGTAACGAAAAATAAAATTAGACAGTTTTTCTTTTTTAGTAATGTAATGAACATCTCAATCATATTTTCAGTATTTTAATTTAGTATTGAAGATTTTTCTTTCTAATATATGAATAATTAGTTGTATAAACATATTAATATGTTCAAGAATGTAGTTTAATTTATATATAATATTCAGTTTTAATTTATATTATTTCATTGTTTGTTTGGTTAATAAAACTAATTTTATCATAATCTCATTTTATTACAATAAAAAACTAAAAAAAATCTATATACATTTTGGGCGGTTTTAGCAAACCCCGGTTAGTTCCGGCGGTATTAACAAAATCCCTACTAATACCAGCGGTTTGCACAAAACCTCCGCCAGTACCGGCGATTTTCGCAAAACCCCTGTTAGTACCAGCGGTTTTGACAAAACCCCCACTAGTATCGACGGTTTTCACAAAACCCCCGCTAATACCGACGATTTTCAAAAAATCTCCGCTAATACCGACGATTTTCTCAAAACCTCTGGTATTTACTTAGCGATACATCCTAACGGTTTTTCTAAATGTGGGTATCCTACTTTCCGAGGGTTAAAACCGCCAAAAACAGAAAAAATAACCTCCGATAAAAATGTAGATTTTTGTAGTGATTTATTAACCTAGTTATTGAATAAATTAAACATCACATGTTCCATTAAAAATTATAAAATTTTTGAGTATTCATAAAAATATTAATAAAAACTTAATTAAAAATATTCAAAATTACGATAGATTTAAAACTTAACAAAGCCATGTTTAAATTAGTGTGACTGACAAATACTGATTCTTTATTCAAAAGAAATATGCATTTTATCATATTCAATATCTAAGGCAAACATTTTGAGCAATTTAACTATAATTTAATAGACAATCATCCTAGTTCGAGCGAAAAACTTCTTAACACATAGCTTGAATGTATTGTTGACAATTGTATGTTCCATTTTCCAAGGAGCCAAAAACCATATATAGAGTTTGTCATCCAAGGATTAGGATTTTGCATCTTGCCTTACAACTGTTAGAGCTCTCTTGTCTCTGTATATATGATTTCATTGACACTCAGTAGGTCACTTGTATAGTTTGTCTATTTGATCTTTGTATTGAGTCACAACTCTATCTCTTCTAATTTTCATGGTGGGTGTCATTAAACCATTCTCAATCTGCCATTGTAGAAAAGGATTTACCAAATGTATCAGTTTTCTTATATGAATAACAAAAAACATACAAGATACTATAACTTTGAATTCGATTCAAAATCTAACCGTGAAGGGTTCATTTACAAGAAGGATTGGTCCAATTTGAAATGGAGATTGAGACATCCTGCATGATGAATAGGAAACAACGAATGGGAAAAATGCAAATTATCAAGATTAGAGTATAGAAAATAAAATGAAATCAATGAACACCAATTCGGGAACACATTTGAACTCTTTCTTTTATTTCTATTCTATTTCGGTATCAAGAAAGATAGCATGTGATATCCCACTTAATGAACTAGCTATAGGAATGAACTCAATTTTCTCTTTCTGTGTGCATCAAGGATATCACCAGTAGTGTGAAACCAATTTATTTCAAAGCAACTCTCCTTAAATATTCTCAAAACTATTTTTAAAGATATAGTTAACACCGTCTTTCCATAACATAATAATTAGAAACTTTATCACACATTCAAAAGAAGGAGAAGTGAAACCAAGTCTTACCAGGTTTGTAATTCTTTATAAATTAGGCTCCTCACTTTTTCCTCACTGACATATGAATTCTCGGAATTTACAATTGACAACTTCCTTGCTACCTTCAAGACTTCTTCTTTGTTAGGAACTATTACAGCTCCTAGACGTCGCTTATCCTTACAGTCATTAACAAGAAGTTAAATCACTACATTTTACACTGTCTGAAATACATTCTATACGTAGTGCTTGATCCATAAGAAATTGAAAGAAACTAAGAGTTTACCTGGCCAACAACAACAATTTGTTGAATTAAGCTACTCCTCATTGCAGCTTCTTCAAGTTCCCCCGGTTCAACATTTTCACCTTCTCTTATCAGAACAAGTGGTTAATACTTGAAAAGGAAAAAAAATAAAAGTCTGGTAATCATAAGGGATTTGTGCATAGGAAGAAGTTGAAATTGAGGCTTAAAAGATATATTTTAAGATTCCATGATTTTGTTAACAAATTAAAGAACTTCTTGTCTTCTAGCCTAAAAACATTATTTGATAGTGAATTTTACATGTATAAAACAAAATTCAACTTGTTTTTATATGGGTGCGTGTGCCCTTGTACGTGCATACATGTGTGTGGTGTGCATGTGTGTATGCACGCGTGTGTGTGACTGCATATGCAAAGATAATTAATTCACACCATTTATTCACCTTTCTCATGTAAACTAATGGGTTCTCGGGTCGGGTAAATGGATAATTTCGCAAGAGTGTTTCATCTGTACCTCCAAGTATTTTCAAAATCTCTGTTACATCCCTAATTAAAATGTTATTAATTTTCAAATAATTGAAAAGAATCTTTGACCATTTGTGCAAATCCTTAACAGCTTTCTCTTTCTTCGACCCTCATTTCTCATTCCTCTCATTTCTCTTACTCCTTCATATCCCACTTTCTCATTTAAATTTTAGGTATACTATTAATAAAATTTTAGTATTTCATACATTAATATTTATTTTAATTAATTAATTATATTTTAATTAAATTTTTTATTTTAAATTATTTAATGTTTTATTTGTTTTATAGTTTTTTAATCTTTTACAATTTTAAGATATTTAGTTATTTTTCTAATAAAATATTAAGATTTTATAATTACATAAACATTTGAATTAATTAATTTTTTTAATTAAATATTTTTTCGTAATTATTTAATATTTATGTACTAATGAATTAATTAATTTTATTAAATTTTTTGTTTTGAATTATTTAATGCTTTATTTGTTTTATAGTTTTTAAATTTTTATAATTTTAAGATATTTTATTATTATTTTAATAAAAATAGGATTTTATAATTATATAAATATTTTAATTAATTAAATTTATTTTAAATTAAAATTATTTAATATTTATTTTAATGATATTTATAAATACTATAATAATACTTTGCAAAAAAAGATAAGACTAAAATAATAAATTAAAAGTAAAGTCGAGGAAACATAACATGGAGGGATCTCAAGCCAAGAAATGTATAGAATATCAAGCTACATACATATCGGAGATGGAAATCCGATATGCGGTTTTTGACTTCAATTTCTTATTAATCGAAGGTTAAAATTTGATTTCTGTTTCATCTAATATCGAAATTTGATGAAGTTTAAATCAGATTTTGATATCCGATAAAGGATAAATTGGATTTTGATATCCGATCGGAGTTCGATATCCGATTAAGTTTTTATTAGATTTCGAAATTGATTAAGATATGGAAGTTTTATAATGGATTCATGTAAGCGAGAAGCTTAAAAAAATCACTCCCTGACTCTAATGACGAACACCAACACAGCAACATCTTTACCACATTTCTCAATGAATAATCTTTCTCAAGGACAACTAAAAAAGAGATAATGAAAAGGATGCAAAGAGATAGCATAGAAATGAAAGGGACTGCACGAGAAGAAAATATATAAACTTCTTACCAACCTCATTAATCGTGAGGGTAATTCTGGAAGTTAGAGGTGCAGGGTAAAACTCTTCAAGGTGTAGGGTGAAACACCCAATTAGTAGCGGAGTTTAGGCTCTTTATTGGTTAGATAAGATCAATCTATATAAAGAGGGTTACTCCCTACACCACCCCACATTACTCCCTACACCACCACATTTTTAAAAAATTTCAAAACCTTTAAATTTTAAAAAATCCTAACCCCCACTTCTTTTCTTCAACGGATGTTAACATCCGTTGAAGAAAAAATTCATCAACGGATTTCGACATTCGTTAATGGATGTGGCCACATCCGTTCAAGATTTATGTTTTTTTATTTTAGTTTTTAGTTTATTAATTTATTGTATTTTAAATCAATACATAGATATTATTTAAATTTTTTTAAAATTGTTATGTAATTATATATAAATTAATTTTATTTTATTTAATGATATAATAATTATAAATTTAATTAAATTGTATTATTTTTTAATTGATTATGTTAGACAGATATGCCACATCCATTAAATGGATATGACCACATCCGTTCAAGGTTTTTGTTTTAGTTTTTAATTTATTAATTTATTGTATTTTAAATTAATATATAGATATTATTTAACTTTGTTAAAATTTGTTATTTATTATATATAAATTAATTTTATTTTATTTAATAAAATAATAATTATTAATTTAATTAAATTGTATTATTTTTTAGTTGATTATGTTAAACGGGGATATGCTACATTCGTTAACAGACGTGGCCACATCCGTACGTTTATTTTTTTTTATTTTTTTTTGTTTTTAGTTTATTAACTTATTGTATTTTAAATTAATATATAGATACTATTTAAATTTTTTTAAATTTTGTACGTAATTATATATAAATTAATTTTATTTTATTTAATGAAATAATTATTATTAATTTAATTAAATTGTATTATTTTTTAATTGATTATGTTAAATGCATATACCACCTCTCTTAACTGATGTGACCACATCTGTTCAAGGTTTATGTTTTTTTATTTTTTTTTAGTTTTTAGTTTATTGTATTTTAAATTTATGGATAGAGTATTTAAAATTTTTTGTTTTTTATAATATGTTATGTAATTATATGTAAATTAATTTTATTTTATTTAATGAAATAATTATTATTAAATATATACAAATAAAATAAAAAATACAAAAACATAAATGTATACAAATAAAAAACATTATTAAAATAAAATCTAAAATAAAAACAATAAACTAAAATAACAAAAGAAAAAGGTTAAAAGATGTAACATTCGGATGTGAAAATTTGTTCACGGACATCCGTTAAATGTGAAACAGATGTCAATATCTATTTTACTGCACAATAATTAAATGATAAGAAAGGCAAATTAAATGTGAAGTGGTGCAGGAAACATTTGGTGGTGGTGGAGGACCAACATTCATCTATAAAATAAATTATTTTCTATTTTTACTTATATGCTACATCCAATGCTTAAAAGATTTTCTAGCTATCTTATCATCTACTTTGTTTAGAAAGTTAAGGGAACGTGAAGGTGAAAAAAAAACGAAGAGAGCTGCCTTCAAAGTTGAAACCATAAAGAAAAATAAAATTTCAGATTGCGAGAATCTGAACTTAATGATTAAGATGTTTCAATATTCTTGAAGAACAAGAGACCAAACGAACTTTTTTCTTTTAAAAGTATAACCTAAGCTACATACTAACCTTACCTGCTTGATTTCTATCATTACACAATTGATGCAACCCAACAATTAATTAATAACTTCGTTACTTAGTCAGGTAACTCACACTGCACTATTCTCTATTCTTCATATTAACTTTCTCTTTTCAATTCTCCGGATAAACTTATTAAAATTTTCAGATTAATAAAATACAAATGCTTTACAAAATTCTCTTGATAGGCTCTAGATTTTCTACGAACAAATTATTAAGATTCTAATTGAACAATTTTATAAACAAATGTAGTATGTATATATATATATATATATATATATATATATATATAAAGATGGCCAAGCACACAGGTGAAGAAGGCTTTCACCTTTACAGTTTTGGGGAGGGCTAGATGATTTAAGATAAAAAGTAACTTTACGAGTTAATAGAGATACTCCAATACTGATGATCGGTGCACAACCCTTATACCCATGCCCGTGAAGAAAAGTATTAAGATGGCTCATTGTAACAGATGTCATAATAAAGGAGAAGAGGAAATAGAAACTTGTAACGTGTATTGTTAAAATGAATGTGTTGTCATCAAAAGAGAAAGACATGTATATTTATATACAGAGGAGGAGAAAGAAGCGATAAAAAAATATAACGTAATAAATGCAGTTATGTTTGAGGATTCTGACAATCCCTCTCAAGCTTGACATAGATGTTTACAGTGTCGAGCTTGGAATTAATGTGATGGAAGGAAGAAGAAGGAAGTGGCTTTATGAGGATATCTACGAGTTCAAGGGTGGAATGTACAGGAAGCAATGGTGACAATCGATCTCGATATGTTTGGTGTATTCATTGAAGACTTGATTAGTGGCAATCTTGATGGCAAAGTGGTTATCAAATAAGATGGTGGCAAGTTGTGAGAAAGGAAGGGGAATGTCGCTCATGAGATGACTAAGCCATTGAATTTCGCATACAGTATGGGAAAAGGCATGGTACTTTACTTCATATGAGCTTTGGGAGATAGTTGATTGCTTCTTAAACTTCTAGGAAATGGGTGAATCGTCGAGGTAAACAATTTAACCAGTGGTGAATTTTCTTAAGTCAGGACAGCCAGTCCAGTTAGAGTCGTTGTAAGCCTTTAGTGTAATGGGGCTAGTTGCGTTGAGAAATATACCTTGACCAGGAGTGCTTTTGATATTGCGTGGGATGCGAAAGGCGGCTTGGTGATGAGCTTGAGTTGGTGAGGCAACATACTGGCTAAGACTATAAACGACATAAGTTATGTTAGGACGTGTGTTCATGAGATAAATGAGGCGCCCAATCAGATGACGAAAGGCAGTGGGATCCGCAAGCAGTTGGCCTTTGGAGGACACTTTTGTAGAAAAATTCATGGGTGTACTAACGGGGCAACGACGAGCATCCCGGTTTCATTGAGAAAATCCAGTGCATACTTACGTTGTGATACATGGATTCCTGCATAGTTGCGAGCAACCTCGAAACTCAAAAAGTAAGACAAGTTATCCATGTTTTTTATTTTTAATTGCTCATTTAGTATATTAGTAATATGATCAATTGCAAATATATTATTTCCAATGAGAATGATATCATCAACGTAGATATGGTGATGGTGGCACCTTACATTGGTGTTGTCTATAGAGGAGATAAAATTTCAATATGCAAGAGATAGTTTATCAAAACTAAGCACATGTTCAATAGGATATTTGTTTGTAAATGTACTATATAGGATGTTATTTGAAAGTCTTTTGGGTATGCATGTTGATAACGCTTGAAAATACCATTATTTGATACTTAATTTTGATACTAAAAACACCCTTTATGACTTAGAAACTAGCTTGAAATCATGTTTTTGCTTTACTTATGAGAATAAGAGAGTTGAAGGTGGAATTTTTGGTTTTACGCTTGGTTTTCCTTGTTTTAACAAGAATTAGGATGGTTTGGAAGAAGAGTTGAAGTATCAAGGAGTTGGAACTCAGGAAAGGTTGGAAAATCATCAGAGAGAAGAACCACAGGTGGCGCCTGAGCGCCCTTTTGGAGGACCTCAGCGCTAAAGTCTCGCCTTGGCGCTTGAGCGCCCTTTTTGTGTTGCTGAGCGCCAGTTAGTACCGCAACTCACGCCTGGGCGCCCTTCCAGGGGCGTTGAGCACAGATGCTTTCGTAGTCACGCCTGGGCGCCCTAAGTTGGGGCGCTGAGCGCCAGTCTCGTGGGCTTGGACTTTTTCTGTGCTCTATTTAAGGATTTGGACATCCTAGGCTTGATATCTTTTAACAAAAGAGGCGCAAAAACACTCTCTTGGAGGCGGATTGTGTGACACCCGGGCACTGACGAGGGCGGGGAGTGATCGCCGGTGTAAGAGGCATGATGTGCAAGGGGCACAGACAAGGAGCGGCTCCTGGCAGGCTTCTAGTGGAAGGGACACATGGATGAATCGAACATACACCGGAATGAGAGGGATCTAGAGATTGTGTAGGTATGGGACTATACAGTTGAAGGATAGCTTAAAGGGATTGATTTGGCTACTCATATCACCAAATGCATTTGCTTTTCGGTAGCCTAACTCATAAGAACTCCATGGTTAAGCGTGCTTAGCCTGGAGTAATTTGGGGATGGATGATAAAAATAATGGTATACGCACTGTGGCAGATTACACAACAGTAGTTGGCCCTCATCATTTTAATAGCATTTCAAGGCTGATGGTCAATGTTGCAAACATGCAAGTAAAGCCTGCGTTGTTACAATTAGTGAAGAGCAACCAATTTAATGGATTGTCTCATGAAAATCCCTATGAGCATCTGACAACTTTCAATGAGATTTGCAACACTGTAAAGATCAATGGAGTGTCGGATGATGCTATAAAGCTTAGTTTGTTTCCTTTCTCATTGGGAGACAATGCTAATTTATGGTTGAATTCTTTCCCGGAAGATAGCTTTACCGAATGGGAAAATGTGGTTGCAAAGTTCTTGAACAAATACTTCCCACAATCTAAAATCAATAAAGGTAAACAGGAAATTTCTTCTTTCAAGCAGGGCATGGAGGAGACGTTAGGTTAAGCGTGGGATAGATATAAAAGCTTGTTGAGAAAGACACCCACACATGGATTTGATGAAGCCACAGTAGTCATTATTTTCCTTGGAGGTCTTGGTTCACAAACCAAATTGATGCTAGATACCTTAGCTGGAGGTAATATCAAGTGCAAGACTCCAGAGGAAACTTATGAATTAATTGACAATATGGCTACAAATGATAATGAGATGCATAGTGAAAGAGGAGCTCCATCTCAGCAGAAGGGAGTCCCATAGTTACAATCTCATGACGCTTTTCTTCCAAAGAATAAAATTATCACTCAGCAATTGGAGAATTTGACAAAGAAACTCTCTCAAATGCAGAATGTTTCACAGGTTCAACAGAAACTCTATGAACTATGTGGTGGTGATCATATCAATGGTCAATGTGCTTTTCTAGTGGAGACCCAAGAAGACGTCAATTATATGGGCAATCAATTCCGCCAAGGTAATTTCAACCAAGGGTGCAAACCTCACCCAAGTATAGGTCAAGGTCAATTTGTGCAATCGGGGCAAGCAGGACAATTTAATAGACCACCGTAGCAATAATCACAATGGCAACAGATATCTGCATTATCTTACAAAACTTCAAAGCTTGAAGAAACTTTTCAACAATTTATGCAGGTAACTAACTATCTCCAACCACAAGAGCACTGAAGCTACTATAAGGAATTTGGAGATGCAGGTAGGCCAAGTGGCTAAGAAGTTGGAGGATAAAGTTGAGAAGCAATTTGGGGCTAATATTGAGGTTAACCCTAAGGAAGAATGTAAAGCTATTGTGAGCATAACTGATGAGAGGGTAGAGGAGAGAAAAGAAAGAGTTGAGTTGAAAGAAGAAAAAGAAGAGAGAATAGGTGAGGTTGAGAGAAAAGAGAAAGAAAAGAAGAGGGGAGAGAAAAAATTTGAGAAAATTGAAAAGATTCTTCCTTACCCTAAGGAGTGTAAAAAAATTGATAAAGAGAAGCAATATGAGCGTTTTAAGGAGATCTTCAAGCAATTGGAGATTACTATGCCCTTGACCGAAGCACTATAGCAAATTCCTGCTTATGCGAAGCATATGAAGAAAGTCCTAAAAAAGAAGAGATTTAGATGAGGAAACTATTGATGTACAAGGCAATTGCAGTGTTATCTTGCAGAAGGTACTTCCTCCAAAAGTTAAAGATCCAAGAAGTTTTACTATTCCTTGCCTCATAGGGAATGTTGAGATAGGGAAAACCCTAATTGATTTAGGGTTAAACATTAATTTGATTCCCTTATCTGTGCTTGAAAGGATTGGTGGTCTTAAAGTTAAGTCTACAAAGGTTACTTTGCAAATGGCGGATGGATCTACCAAGAAACCCTATGGTGTAGTGGAAGACGTTGTGGTTTGTATAGATAAACTTGAATTCTTGGTTGATTTTGTGGTGATGGAGATGAAGGAAGATGAAAAGATCCCAATTATTCTTGGAAGGCCATTCAATTCCAATTATTATTGGATCATGTTAGAAGTGATTTATAGTGAGTTTGATGAAAAGATCCCAATATGGATGATGGGACGATAGCACTTAAAGACCGAGAAGAGGAGGTGATCTTTAATGTCTTCAATGTGGAGGAGTAGATTCAAGTTAAGAAGAATAGTCATAAAGCTGCATATGAAGATGCACTAATGACTAGGCCTGAAGATGCTAAGTCGGTCAACAAAGGTAAAAATTGTTTCTTGTCACAGGTTAAGGAGGAAGAAAAAGATGGTAAAGGGAAGATGGTTCATCATGACTCGGTGGATGAACAACTCAAACTTGGCACACCGGTGATATTCAAAAACAAGTTGTGGGTTGTGAAAGAGTTTAAAGAGAATGGAGTAATAGAGATTGAAGCTCCATATTCTAGAAGAGTCAAAAAGGTGGACAGGAAGCTATTGATGAGTTGGCGTGATGAAAGCAAGAGGAATACCAACATAGAAGATTCATTAGTTTATTGGGTCAAGCTAGTTACGTTAAAGAAGCGCTTACTGGGAGGTAACCCAGTTTTCTAAAATTTTTCTTGTTATTTGCTTCTGTTTTTAGAATAGGTTGTTATGTACTTGGTTAAAACTTATATCTAATGCAATGGTTTAATGATGTTGTGTTGTGATGAGTTTTGCTTGATGATGCTCTTATAATTGATTGATGTTGAGATGGTGCATAAGATGCTGATATGCAGGTGGTTGCTCATAAGATGTGTGAACAGATGCATGAAGGAAGTTATGATTATGATTATAATGTTGAGCAGGATGTTTATCTGAATTATCTAGAACTTTGAATTAGCTTGTATGTGAGGTTTTGAGCTCTAGAGTTTGTGTTGTGAATGATTGTTATTCCGTTGAAAGCATGAATGGTTTCTATGATTGAATCGCTTGCTTGCGTGTGTCATATGAACAAGGTCATCTGTTGTTATCCCTTTTTAGCCAATGCATGATTTTAGTCCAACAAAAAAGAGCACAATGTGTTCTATCCTTTGAACCTTGAGCCTTAAATCACGAAATAAAACCCTTTGTTGAAAATATTTACCTTAAGTTAAGTTGAGAATATTTTGTATGCTATTGATAAAGGTTCAAGTATGGGGTTGTTGGGAAAAAGAAAATGAAAAGAATAAGCATTGAGCTAAGTATTGAGCAAATGAAAGCAAAGGAAAAAGAAAAGAAAAGAAAGAAAGAAAAACTCAATGCTAGGGAAAGTTGGGAATAAGTGAAATTGAGTAATTGGAAAAAGAGATTGTGTTTGAATGAAAAAAAATTTATGAATGACTCTCTTAACTCAAGGATTTTGTGATCCAGAAAAACCAATGTTCTTCTTAGCCCAGCCACATTACAACCCATGGAAAGTCCTTGTGATGATACTTGTTTGTGAGTGTGTTTGATTGTGGTTAAATGAAAGGCAATTTGTTTTTATGTGACATTGGAATAGTAGAGTGAAGGAGTTACCTCTATATACACCTATGTGATTGAGTGAAACACTTTGACTGGTGAGGAGTAGTTCCATGAAGACATGATTACATCTATGCTTAGTTAATTGATCATTATGAGAATAGCATCAGTTGGATATTATGTGATTTTGTGAGCACCATGATGAGTTTTTTGAATCAAGGCATGTGTACATCTTGACTGAATTCTTTGTGATGAGATTATTTGAGTAATTACTTGTCTTGAAAGAAAGAGTTTTGGAATGTGTGAACCATTGTATTGATTGTTTGAAAGCTGAGTTACATCCTGTTTGCTTGAGGACAAGCAAAGTTTTAAGTTTGGGGTTGTGATAACGGTTGAAAATACCATTATTTGATACTTAATTTTGATACTAAAAACACCCTTTATGACTTAGAAACTAACTTAAAATGATGTTTTTGCTTTAGTTATGAGAGTAAGAGAGTTGAAGGTGGAATTTTTGGTTTTACGCTTGGTTTTCCTAGTTTTAAAGGACTTAGGATGGTTTGGAAGAAGAGTTGAAATATCAAGGAGCTCAAACTCAGGAAAAGTTGGAAAATCATCAAAGAGAAGAATCGCAGGTGGCGCTTGAGTGCCCGTTTGGAGGACCTCAGCGCTGAAGTCTCGCCTTGGCGCTTGAGCGCCCTTTTTGTGTCGCTGAGCGCTAGTTAGTACCGCAACTCACGCCTAGGCGCCCTTCTAGGGCCGCTGAGCACAAATGCTTTCGTGGGCTTGGACTTTTTTTGTGCTCTATTTAAGGATTTGGACGTCCTAGACTTGGTATCTTTTAACAGAAGGCGTAGAAACACTCTCTTGGAGGCGGATTAGGAGGCGGAAGCTCCTATCTTCAACATTTAGGGTTTTTCTATCTCATTCTTTTCCATTATTCATCTAGTTTCACCATGTCTATCGTGAACTAAACTTCAATTGCTATTGGGGAAACGATGTAATCCTTTGAAACTCTCATGTATTGAATTGATTCTTATTTTAAATTCTTTGTTCATTAATTGTTAGGGTTTTTCCTCTATACTCTATGTTTGCTTTGTTTAAATCATTCATAACATGATAATTGATTTTGTCAATATGGACACATACAGGAAAATCTAGATCTGGGAATGTCTCCCAAAAGCAGTATTGCCTAGATATAGGGATATGAGAATTGGTTGCCTTTAAGCTTCTGCGCGTTTAGAATGCAGAATTAATAGTTAGGGAGACAATACATTGTAAACTAGTAATTAAGGATAGGCTTTCTTCGCCGAGACATCGGGTCTAAAGTAAATTAGAAAGTGTCATTAACATTAATGAAGAAGACGAATTCATAAATACATGAGAGTGGATAGGATAAGTTGAAACCCCCAACAACATAACCATTCCATATTTTACAAACCATTCACATGTGCATTTTTATTGTCCATTGATCAACACTTGCATTCATGTTTATTTTCTGCATTTTAAACCAAAAGATTTTGTTCTCAAGTCATATTTAATCAGGAAATCACATAACTGTTTAGGCTGTGAGTCTCTTGGGAAATGATACTTGGTCTTACCATAATTATTACTTGATACCATTCGGTACACTTGCCGAGGTCATAACACATGCATAGTTCTAGTGCGAGTAGATCACCTAGGGGAAATGAAATTATTGTCTAGATGCTCTTCATTGTTAAGAGAAGAAGAATGATTAGGGACAGGGGGAGTGGGTTGATCAGTATCATGTAGAATTGTATGATGATGTGATGATAGAGGGAGGTAAAGCATAATGCAGTGAGGAAGTAGATGCCATATCAGGAAATTCATTTTCACAAAAAACAACATTTTTAGAGATGTGAATGGCATGAGTGTCAACATTGTAAGTTATATTTCCTTTAGCAGTGGGATGAAGACCAATGAAAACACTAGCAGTAGCACGCGGATCTAGTTTCTTTCTATGAGATTGAAGGGTGTTGGTGTAGCAACGGCATCCGAAAACTAAGTCCAGTGATATCAAAAGTTGTGTAGTAAAGTTTGTCATATGGAGAGTCGTTATTGAGAGCATATGTCCAGAATTGAGTAGAAAGTTTTGAATGAAAAAGCAAGACCCTAGTGACATTTAAAAGGTGTTGTTGTTTTCTTTCAACAATCCTATTTTGTTGAGAGGTTTCATTACAAGAGGTTTAAGTGAATGATCCCTTGAGGACTAAAGTAGTCGTGCAGGACCATTATCAGATCTGATGATTTTAATGGTGGTTTGAAATTGGTTTTTGATATAAGATATCAAATGCAGAATGTGATTTCTTGTTTCAGATTTGGCATGCATTAAATGAACCCATGTGTATCTAGTATAGTCATCGACATTTGTTAAAAAATATCTATGAGAATGTATGGATGCAATGGAACAAGGTCAACAAATATCTATATGTATAAGATCAAAAGCATGTAAAGCAACAGAGTTATGTGAAGTAAAAGGCAATTTCTTTTGTTTGGCAATGTGGCAGACATTACAATTGTATTTGATGCAATAATATTTTTGTTTAAGAACCTCCAGTCTCTTATCAGATAGGTTGCCTAAGTGGTTGTGCCAAATGTTGTTATTGGCAGCAATGAGTGGCTGTTGTGAACTAGCAAAGTGAACAAAAGAAAAAATAATGAGGGTAGGGCCATGAAGGACATATAGACTAGCGTGGAGGTCAGCTGAACCAATCTTGTGGTGTGTTGTTGAATCCTAGATGAAACATTGAGAATTAGGGAATTTTACGTAAACATTATTATGCAAAACCATTTTAGATATAGATGAGATTATAGGAAAAATCAGGGATATAAAGAACATCTTTTAGGCAAAGTGTGTCACAAAACTTTATGTTTCCTTTATGCGTGGCTTTGGTGGTGATGCCATTGGGGAGATTAATAGTGAGAGGTCTAATTTGATCACAAGAATGGAAGTGTTTAAGGGAAGAAACAACATGGTCAGTGGCACTAGAGTCTAGAGTCTAGGATCCATGTTGTGATACTGGTTGCAGCAGCAGAGTCAAAAGTTAAAATGGTTTTACCTGGGTCTTGGGAATTGGAAATCACGGAACCGATTTAAGGGTTGGAGGCAGTGTCAGCAGTGGGGTTCATGAGAGCCATGAGGGCCTAATATTGTTGCTTAGTGAGGCGCACTTCAGGATCAAAATTATATCTCGGACTGTCATTGATGGGTTCTTGGCTTCTTGAGAGGAGACTTTTACCATTGTAGAAGTTGTGACCGGGTGGGTATCCATGTTTCCCATAGCATACATCAACCGTATGGCCTGTCTTGCCACAGTGAGAGCAATATTTCTTATTTGGAGGGAGTTTTGCAGGAAACCCATGTTTCTTGAAACACACAGTGTCAGTGTGGCCAGTCTTGCCACAAAAGGAACAAATAAGAGTACTTATAGTTGCATTGACATTTTTGGGTTCAAGGCTATTTATGAAATTGTTATTCATCAATTTTCTTTCCTGCTGCATGACAGCAAAAGATCTTGGAAACGGGGAGTATAGGATCCAGTAAGAGGACATGAGATTGGATATTACTGTACCACTCATTTAAGCCACGAAGGAATTGCAATGCTCGGTCTTCATGCTTCCTTTGTGAGATCGTTGAGGTCATTTTGCAGGAGCATTGGACGTCACAAGTGCATATGCGATCAGGTCGAAAGTTCTCTAACTCATCCCATATGATACGCAACTTAATGCAAAACTCACTGACGGTGTATGTTCCTTGCTTTAGAGAAGAAGCTTCTCTTTGTAGCTCGGAGATGCGCAACAAATCTCCCTAGAAGAATCTTGATTTGAGGTCATTCCAGATTGCTAGGGCGTCTTCCATCCAAAGAATGTTGTGTCTGATTTCTGGTGAAACTAAGTGGACCAACCAAGAAACCACCATGTTGTTGCATCTTTTCCAGGCGTTATGAGAGGGATCTCCTCGAGGTGGCTCTGCAGCAGTCCCATCGATGAACTGAGATTTATTCTTGGCACTCAATGCAGTGGTCATGGATTTGCTCCATGCATGGTAATTGGTTGAATCAAGAATAGGGGAAACCAAGGAGTTGGTTGGGCTCTCGCTCGGGTGAAGACTCAAAAAGCTCAAAGGCTGGTTATGCTCATCAATCATGGTGCAAGAATGGAAAAAAGAAGAAGAAAGACCTGTAAGAAGTCAAAAGAAAGGGGAGAAATCAGAGTTTGTTGGCGTAGCATAGCTATTCAAAGGAAGAGCTCTGATAGGATCACAGAGATACTCCAACAATGATGATCGGTGCACAACCCTTATACCCATACCCGTGAAGAGAAGCGTCAAGATGGCTCATTGTAACAGATGTCGTAATGAAGGAGAAGAGAAAACAGAAACTTGTAACATGTATTATTACAATGAATGTGTTGTCATCAGAAGAGAAAGACATGTATATTCATATACAGAGAAGGAGAAAGAAGCAGTGAAAAACAGAACGTAATAAATGAAGTTATGTTTGAGATTCTGACACGAGTATAAATGATAAAAAACTTTTCTTCAAGTTCCTATTATTGGCTGTCCTTTGTTTGACATCTCTAATGGATGAAAATAATATTGAATCGTTCGTACATAGACATAGTAGACATAGACATTCTAAATGATAAATAGATCACATTTTATTGAAACTTCAACTTACCCGTCGAAAGTACGATAGTGTCTTTAGCACGGCCTTCCACAATAATCATGCCACTAGACTGACGACTCCGCCCAATTGAATGATGGGGAACAATCCACCCTATATCACCAGTATTCAACCATCCATCACCGTCTAATGCCTGAATTGTAGCTAAAGGATTCTAATACAGAGACAGATAACTATCATTATAATTTCATCCAAAAAACATCACTATAAATGTAACTGCAAAGGTATCTCCCATATATTTGCAGTAAGAAACAAAACTAATATAATGCATTTTCTCTCTGCCCTCCCCTACACCCCAACAAAGTATATTTGCAAACAAATGTTCGCACTCTAACATAACAAATTACCTTGAAGTATCCTTTCATCACTTGTGGACCCCTGACTTTTAAAATTCCCTTTGAACCAGGTGGAAGAACTTCATCAGTTTCAGAATCTACGACTTTGAATTCCGTTTCACGAATTGGATGCCCAATAGATCCAAGAACCTTCAGAAGAATGTATCTGTAACATTCTCAGATAAATGTACCACAGGATGGACACTGTTCTCTTAACATATTAAGCGAAAAATTTCATTAAAAATGTAAAAGACCAAACAGAAACTACAGAATTTTAAAAAAATACTAACTGATAAATATTAACAATTTGCATTTGAAGTGTGCTTCCTAATTGGAATGTACAGGTAGAAAATTTTCAAGCACGCTACTTTAAGTCACTTTAATATTGAAAGAATTTGTCCCATTAAGAAATGAGTAAGTCACACATGAATTTCACCAAATAATAAATAGAAAGTTGTCAACATTCTTCAATTTTCAATGCATTAAGTTGCTTACATTACATCCAGGTCTTCGAGCTGCTACAACTGGTGAAGTTTCTGTTAAACCATATCCATTTTGTACTTTCACACCAATTGCCTGCATGACATAATAGAAGCACCAACGTGAAATGGCCAAGTAGATTCAAAAAAAATTGTTACAGGTTTCACATGATTGAAATATCAGACCTCAAAAAACTTATCGACTTCCCACGGCAAATTACCACCTCCACTTATTCCAGCCTGTACAGAACCAAGAAATTTCTCCCGTCAAACCACAATTTCCAAAATCATGAACAATGGCACAATATGGTGCATAATTTAAATGAACAACATCTGTGTCTCCAAACTCGGCGATCAAGGTTAATCTTAAGAAAGGCAAAAGAGAGAATGTCAAAATACCACCAAGAATATGATAAAAGAAGAAACAAAAACAAGTAGGAGCCTTGCCATTCTCCATTACAATGTCTCCTTCATTTGCAAAGTAAGACTTAATGCACAATTATATTCTTTCAGAAATAGAAAATGCTTGGGATATTGAATTGCATAAACTCCTTGATTATTATGTTGTTTTCATCTAACCAAAAGGACCGTAGTACACATCGGGAAGGAGCCATCTTCCACTTTCTACTTGACTTATAATGCTGATTCAGCCCAGAGGAACTTCCCCACATTATCATTGGTGACTGACGAGGTATCAGAAAGAGAAAAGGGTGAGATCACTAGAAATTATTTTACATACAATAAGTTTTTAAAATTTATGTTTATTATTTTTATAATTTTTTCGAAATATTATTTCATTTGAACACAATTTTTTAAAAAAGTAATTTATAATTTTTTTAATTTATACATATTTGACTATGATGAAGAAGGTTAACGTTAGTTCGGTTAGTTTAATGTTCATGATTTTATAAACAAAGAATTCCAATTTCTAGAACACTATATCATAACAATAAAAACCGAGTACAATTTTTTTTGAAATAATAACATTAAATAGACTAATAGGTGAAATTTATACATAAACATTAACTTTCTTTCATGTTTGAGTCAGTGTAAAATGTTGAATAAACTTTAAATCATTAGATTTAATTTTTTAATATTTTGTTTACTGTGTGTTTTACTTAACGTGGTCAATCACAATTATTTGACTCGTTTGTTTTTATTCGAAAAGCAGTAGGTAGTGAATTAGATATATATATATTATATTTAAGTTTTTATTTAAATATGTTATTATCATTTTGTAAAAGGCCCAAGGCCTCTGTTACGACTATTTAAAGCCACCTTTAGATGAAAGATAACACTGCAGTTTACAGAGAAATATAATTGGCGTGTGCGTAGCGGATGTTTTATTTTTTAACAAAATGGTATCAAAGCTTTATACTCTGAGTACAGAGAAAAAAAAAGGAGAGAGGAAAGAGTCAAACACCATGAGAAAAATACTGAATGCTTGAGTTTTTTGTGAAAGAGATAGCAAAGGTTGTCAATGGTATGAGTGTGTCACAATTAACGAGATAAACCAATTATAATAATTGGTGCCTACAGATGAAGGCGTTATTGAGATCCCAAGACATTTGGGATATGGTGGAAGACGAGTACGTTGAACCTAATGATGACGAACCTAATGACGATGAACATCATTTGGTGGCACAGATGCCCGTGTTGAAGAAAACACGTGCAAGAGATAGGTTAACATTGTATTTTCTCTACAATGCAGTAGATGAGTCGGGATTCGAAAAAATAGCAATGCCGCATTGGAAGTTGCATATAAAGGTGACAACCGCATTAGACAAGTCCAAATACAAACTCTCAGAGCAGAGTTTAAACAGTTGAAGATGGGGCTCAAAGAGCATATAATCGAATACATAATTTGGGTGGAGAAGGTGGGCAACCAACTCCGTAGGAATGGAGAACAAATGTTACCTAGCCGGGTTGTGGGAAAAATCTTGAGTTCACTAAAAAAAGATTTCGAAAGTATCACGTGCGCCATCGAAGAATCGAAGGACTTGTTAATTCTCATAGTGGATGAATTTGCTGGGTCATTAGAAGCCCAGGATAAAAGGAGAAGAAGTTGGGATAATCAGGTTAAACCTCTCGATCAAGCACTACATACACAGTTTGATTCGAATGAAACTCGGATTACTCAAAGTTGAGGTCCTAAAGGCAGAGGACGAGAAGGCCGAGGACGAGGTGGACATGGCCAAGGTAATTTTGAGAATGATAATGAAGAACAAACCAGTCAGTAGAATTGGCATGATCAAAGACAAGAGAAAGGTTGAGGAGATCGGTCATGAGTGGAGTATTTTAAGTGTGGCAAGCATGACCATTATGCAAACGAGTGTAGATCGAGGAAGTGCTACAATTGTGCTAAGTTCGATCACATTGCTAAATTTTGTCGAGCTGATAAGAAAAGTGAGAGAAACCTTCTTATAGAGGAAGATGATGAAGAGATGGGGGTTCTATTGAGCACCGAGTTGCCAAAGAACTCGACAATGTTGATGAAGTGCTCAGAAACGAAGTTGGAGAACTCGGATGATGGACGTGCTTGAAATGAAAGGCCGAGGAGATTTCTATCAATCGGTATGGTAGATAGACTCTGGAGCAATAAATCACATGTGTGGAGATGAAACACTCTTTGATGAACTCACCAAGGTGGAGGTCAGATTTGTGTCTTTTGGAGATGACTATAAGGGGGTTGTGCAAGGGCATGGAACAATCCGGCATATGTAGAAGGATGGAAGATTTGGCGAGATTAGGGACATTTACTATGTTCCTAAGCCGAAGAACAATATTTTAAGTGTGGGTTAGTTGTTGGAAAAAGGTAACTCAATTTTAATAAAGGACCAAGTACTATATTTGAAGGATAAGATTGGTCGTCTTGTAGCCAGGGTGAGAATGAAGAGAAATTGGATGTATAAATTGAGGTTACAGATCTTGCAAGAGAGGTGTTTGAAGGTGGACATGAAAGATGAAGCTATGATATGGCATTTTCGATTTAGACACCTTAACTTTGGAAGCTTGGTCGAGCTCCCAAGGAGAGAATTAGTACTCGGATTATCCGATATAGAATTTAAGAAGAAATTTTGTGAAGAATGTGTGCTCGGAAAACAATCAAAAACAAAGTTTCCAAACTCGGCCATGTACAGGGCAAAAGAGCAACTCGAATTGGTACACACCGATGCGGACCTATTACTCCTAGCTCATTCAGTGGTAAAAGGTATTTCATCTCATTTATAGGTGATTTCTCTAGAAAAGCCTAGGTGTATTTTTTACAGGAGAAGTCTGAAGCACTAGGGGCTTTTAAGATGTTCAAACTGATGGTCGAAAAGGAAACTAACAAGAAAATTAAAGCATTAAGATCTAACAAGGGAGGTGAATTCTCATCAACAAAATTTAAGGAGTACTGTGAAGAGTGGGGGATAAGGCATTTTCTTACAGCTCCATATTCACCACAATAGAGTGGTGTGGCAGAGAAGAAGAATAAGACTATTCTTGATATGGTTCAAACCATGCTTAAAAGGAAAAATATGCCAAAGGAGTTTTTGTGCAGAGGTTGTGCAGTGTGCTATATATGTACAAAATAGGTGCTCACATTCGAAGCTGGATGGAATGACACCATAGGAAGCATGGAGTGGAAGAAAGCCAAGTGTCAAACATTTTTAAGTTTTTGGAAGCATAGCTTATGGACATGTCCTGATGGCAACCCCTTTAGGGACTTCCCATCCAAAGAAGTATCAACTTTACTCTAAGATCTAAGAAAGGGAAGTTGAATGAAGGACTTAATGTTTTCTTTCTAAGTCTTAGAATGTTCTCTTTAACTAAATACATTTACCTTGTTTTGTAGGTCACTAATAAGAGTGGAAAACCATAGCCAATCAACCAAAGAAGCTTGGTGAACTAAGGGAAGCAAAGGAGGTAAAGAAAGGAAGAAATGAAGTGCTTTTTGGATTGGAAAAGCAAAGCTGATATACAGCATATGGCCAACCAAGTAAACCAGAGTTTCCACTTTCTTTTAAAGCATGTTTTCAATGTTTACCGTATGGAACATGTGGCCAGCTATATAGCTTCTCCTGCACACTTCTTATAGAGCTTCATGTACATTGCTAGTATGTCCAGTAGCTTGCTAGGCACATTTCTCTTTATCTATAAAAGAGAAGCCAAATCCTTTGTAATGGTAACTTGAATTGTATAAAGAAATGTTGCTAAATTGTCCAGCTAGTTCTCACTTTCAAGTTCACTGACTTGTGCCTTCTTAGCACACTTATCCTCTAGCTTCCTTCCCCCTTGGAAGGCCGTCTGAGCTAGAACCTCTGCCTAACACCAGACAATTCATCAAACACCTTCCGTGCGCCTCCAACTGCATCTGCGTTTTCCAATTCTGCTGCCACCTCTGGTCCGAGAAGCTGCTCATTCTTGAAGAGTGAAGCTGCTTCCATCATTTGGTATCAAGAGCCAGCACGTCCACACTGTGCTTCAACGAGCTAAGTTGCTCTTTTCTTCATTTTTCGTTTCTGTCATGTGCTGTCAACTCTGTCACTGTTTTATCAATTTTTTTTAATTTTGTTTGGCTTAATTCGTACTTGAGCTTGCTGTTTGTGTTCATTCAGTTGTTCCTTAGTGTTTCATCATCATTTTAATCGGTGCACTTTGTTTGTTTGAGTTCAAATTCAGCTTTATTAATCCACTTTCCAGTTTTGTTAATGTAATGTGCAGTGTGCTGCAGTTTTAATCTGTCATCACGTATTGCATCTGCTCAGTTTTGAATTTTTTTTACGTTTTTCATTGAATCCAGTGCACTTGCTAGCTATATGTTGATCTATAAAGTAATGACAGTACGTCAGCTTTGATCATTTGAGCTCACAAGCATGGTACACTGTTTTCCAGTCCACATTCTGTAGAAAAACTCATTTTCTGGTTTGATTTACTATAATCTGTTTCTGTCCAGATTTCTGGATTCTAAAGCTTGAAACAAGTTTGTTTGTTGCTTTCACATATGTTTCAAGTGTTAACAATAAGTAATACACACTGCGTTCCAAAATGAGTGGTTGAGTTCTTCATAATCTGTTTTCCAAATTCTGCACAATATTTCCAAATCTGGTGCATTAGCTATAAGCTGTTTCAGACCAGATTTATTGGTTCTTAAGCTTTGAACAAGTTTCCTTGGTGTTGTTCAGCAGTGTTGGAAGTCTAACAACTCATTTTAATCACAGAATTGCAAAATGCATGGTTGAGTTGATTAAATTCTGGATTTCAAAACTGTCATAGTCTAAATCAAGTGTTTGCACCGTGCTTGCTGTCTTTGTTTGTGTCTTAGGTCCTTTAATTCTGCTAGCTCATATTCAATAGCTAGATCTAGTCATTTACGACTTCCTTATGCCTTTGATTGTGCCAGCCAACTTTGTTCTATTGCTTTCTTGATTCTGGTCCAGTTTTTGCTTCAAAATGCTGCATAATTAGCAATTCAACCTGTGATTTGGAGCATTTGGCTGTTTCAGTGCAGTTTAAACATTGGTGCAGGTGTATTTTACCTTTTAAAACTTGTAGTTACTGTTCATTTGGTCAATTTTACACCAGCACTGCAAAATCAGTTTCCAACTATTGAATTTGCTTAATTTTTGTAAGTGGACCAGTGAGTTTCGGGTGCGGTCTTTTTCCTTGCTGTTTGACAGTTTGAACACCTTCAATTTAGGCATATAAAGTTGCTTGAACCATTAGTTCTGCCCTAAAACCATTGCAACTCATTTTTGCATCTCAAAGCACCATTTTCACATCACTTTTCTGGTGCAGAATGCCTTTTTTGTGCTGTTTGGCATTAGCCATATTCTAATTTTCATTTTTGGATTGCCAAAAGCTGGGTTTAAGTTTCCAATTACATTTATATGCTTATCCAAGTGTATAGCAATCATAAAAAGCAATTTAAACCCTGCAATCCAGATTTGAAAGGTCAAAAACCGGAAACACAAAATCTGCTGTTCTTTGTGGCATTTTGTCAAACAGTTTTGAATTTTATCAAACAGTTTCGAAACACACGATTTCATCACTGTTTTGAGTATTTTCTTGCTTGTTTAATCTGTTCTAGTGCCTCTCCTAGGTTCCTTTTGTGTTCCTTCTGTGATTACAAGCTTCCATTCACTTGAATTCAACTTGTTTGGCTTCTAATTTGTGCCCAAAATCTGTTCTGCGAAAATTCATTTCTGGTGCAGCAGCTGGTTTTTGTTGACTGTTTGGTGTTTGTTTTGGGTGCTGTGACGAATTGGTGCAGCAGTTTTACCTCAGATTCCTTGCTCCAAGGGGGTAGCATCTTAGGAAGTGGTTGAGGTGTTAAAAGGGCCACAAGCTTGGACTCCAAGTGCACTTCTTTATTGTTGTTCCAGCACCAATTTCAGCAGCAGTTTCAGCAACCATACCACCTTTTTGCTCATGATTTTGGACCAGCACTTTGTGCAACAGCAGCCACACTTGGCTTTGCTACTTTTGTAAAAAATTTACTTGTAATTTTGGCTTGGTATCACGGAACCTTTGTAATTTCTTTCCATTTTGTGTTCATTTTCAACTTAAAGTGGCTTGGAAAAATGCTTTTCAAGCAATTCCAAGTGCACCATCAAACATTGTAATAGCTTAGTTTCCACTTCTTAGTGTGAAAGTGTGTTAAGGGGCTCAAAGTGTCACTTGCACTTTCACTTAGGACCGCATAGCATTTTCCATTTGCATTTGCATTGTTTTCCTTTACTTTGCTTGCTTGACTTTTATGTTTTAAGTCTCCGTGATACATAGGAGCGCGTTTCATTTAGATAAACCTTCATTTGGTTTCTAGGTGCATAGCATTCTTGCATTTAAAAAGTTTTGAAAGATTTCTACCTAGACACTAAGGTAAGAAACAACCAAAGACACTCTGGCTAGGAAGGACAAGGTTCTTAAGCTTTAAGAGAACATTCTAAGATGAAGAAAAGATTAAGTCTTTATCAAATTCCCTTCTTAGATCATAGAGTAAAGTTGATACTTCTTTGGATGGAAAGTCCCAAAGGGCGTTGCCATCAATTCCCTCCCTCTTTAAAAACGAATTTGTCCTCAAATCGGGAAGAAAGAAAGAAGCACAACTTTGAGTTTTTTATGTTCCCGGGATCAAAAATATATCTACAAAAGATTGCAAAAATGAGTAGATGAAGAAGATGTAAACAAAGAATAAGAGCCAAAGAAAGTCTTGTATTTGAAAAGATTTTCACAGAAATTTAGGCTTGGAAAAATGGAAAATTCCATAGTCTAAGTTATATGGATTTTCTTATCTTAGTTACTTGGTTTACACAAAGGTAACATAACTCAGGTTTTGAATTGCATATTTTGAAAAGGATTGCACAAAATATGGGATGCAATTGATTTAAAGAGAAATGAATAATGGAAAGTGCACAAATAATGGGAAAAGACATAGAGTGAGAACCCCTCCTTTACGAGTTCCATGGTGACTGTTAAGAGTAGGGTTGCTAGCATATCAAGATGCTCCTTCTCTTATCTTTCCTTGCTTTCTTCTTCTTTTCCTTTATCTTCTTATCTCACTTTCTAATTTCCTCTCATATACTATGTCTGTGTCTCTTCTTTCTCAGGTTATTCCTTTGTTTTCTTGCACAAAAATCTCAAAAAGGTTACAAATGTCGGGGGTCGGTAGGTGTGGTAAAAACGAAAGCGATAAGGGCTTGCGTAGTGAAGTATATTGACGCCATTATCCCACTCTTTCTTCCTTCCTCCCTCTTTCCTTTTTTGTCTCTCTTCTTCTTCTATCTCTCTTTCTTGTCTCTCAACATCTCTTTTTAGCTTTAATTCTATTTGCTTAGCTTGCAACTCCTTAAGGTTAATCTTAAATTCTAGTTCTCTAATAAGGAAACCATTATCATTTAAGCTTTCAAGAAATATTTTTCCTTCTTCAATGTAATCTCTCAAGAATTGGAGGTTTACTCTTAATAGTTAAAGGTACAAACTCTTTTCTCATGCAAGATTTAATTCAGACCAATTATGAATGGGAGATTTTCTACCTATCCTAACATGATATTGTCTCTTCATCCCACCACTCTCTTCACTGCATTTCAAATTAGATGTGTAGAGACTAAGGACATAAGATTCATATTGCTAGAATGAAAATAGGATTCAGAGTTTACTTTTTCTAGCAATAAATGGATGCATGTCATTAATGTCCTTTTCCCAAGCTAGGTATGTTAATGCACAACCAATATCCGCACAAAGTATGGAATATTTCCTAGCTTGTTTATACAATTCACCCTTAATCCGATCAAATTCATGAAGGAACAAGTCCTTTTCTAGCTTCATCAGTTTTCTTTTAATATCTTTGAAACTAATGGATGATCAAATAGAAGACCAAGAGGACCTATATAACAGAAGACGGATAGGAGTATAACAAGACATCAAAAGCTTTTTTTGATTTTTGATAGGATTTCTAGAAAGATTCTAGAGGTAAAATGAACCAAATAGCTCCCAGGAAGGAGAGGTGAGTCACAAATCGACAAT
>NW_025904588.1:50290-67181 GCF_018835915.1 Vigna umbellata
TGGCTAGGAAGGACAAGGTTCTTAAGCTTGTCCATTTGTGACTCACCTCTCCTTCCTGGGAGCTATTTGGTTCATTTTACCTCTAGAATCTTTCTAGAAATCCTTCACAAAAATCAAAAAAAGCTTTTGATGTCTTGTTATACTTCCTATCCGTCTTCTTGTTCATATAGGTCCTCTTGGTCTTCTAGTTTTGATCAATCCATTAGTTTCAAAGATATTAAAAGAAAACTTGATGAAGCTAGAAGAAGGACTTGTTCCTTTCATGAATTTGATCGGATTAAGGGTGAATTGTATAAACAAGCTAGGGAAAATATTCCATACTTTGGTGCGGATATTGGTGCATTAACATACCTAGCTTGGGAAAAGGACATTAATGACATGCATCCATTTATTGCTAGAAAAAGTAAACCTGAATCCTATTTTCATTCTAGCAATAGTGAATCTTATGTCCTTAGTCTCTACACATCTAGATTTGAAATGCAAGTAAGAGAGTGGTGGGATGAGAGACAATATCATGTTGGGATAGGTAGAAAATCTCCCATTCATAATTGGTCTGAATTAAAATCTTGCATGAGAAAAGAGTTTGTACCTTTAACTATTAAGAGAAACCTCCAATTCTTGAGAGATTACATTGAAGAAGGAAAAATATTTCTTGAAAGCTTAAATGATAATGGTTTCCTTATTAGAGAACTAGAATTTAAGATTAACCTTAAGGAGCTGCAAGCTAAGCAAATAGAATTAAAGCTAAAAAGAGATGTTGAGAGACAAGAAAGAGAGATAGAAGAAGAAGAGAGACAAAAAAGCGAGAGAGAAGAAAAACAGCGAAAGGAAGAAGAGAGACAAGAAAGAGAGAAAGAAGAAGAAGAGAGTAAGGAAAGAGAGACAAGGAAAGAGGAAAAGAAAAGAGAAGAAGAAAAGAAGAAAGCAGAGGAAAGTAAAGAGAAGGAGCTCTTGATAATGCTAGCAACTCCTACTCTTACCATCACCATGGAACCTAAAAGGGAAGGGTTCTCATTCTTTACTTCTTTTCCATTTATTGTGCACTCTTCCATTATTCATTTCTCTTTTAAATCAATTGCCATCCCATATTTTGTGCAATCCTTTTCAAAATATGGCAATTCAAACCTTGAGTTAATGTTACCTTTGTGTAAACAAGTAACTCAAGATAAAAATCCAATAACTTAGGACTATGGAATTTTCCATTTTTCCAAGCCTAAATTTCTGAAAATCTTTTTCAAAAATACAAGACTTTTCTTTTGTCTTCTTATCTTTGTTTACATCTTCTTCATCATACTCATTTTTGCAATCTTTTGTAGATATATTTTTGATCCCGGGGAACATAAAAACCAAAGTTGTGCTTCTTTCTTTCTTCCCGATTTGAGGACAAATCGTTTTTAAAGAGGGAGGGAATGATGGCAACCCCTTTAGGGACTTTCCATCCAAAGAAGTATCAACTTTACTCTATGATCTAAGAAAGGGAATTTGAATAAAGGACTTAATCTTTTCTTTCCAAGTCTTAGAATGTTCTCTTTAACTAAATACATTTACCTTGTTTTGTAGGTCACTAATAAGAGTGGAAAACCATAGCCAACCAACCAAGAAGCTTGGTGAACAAAGGGAAGCAAAGGAGGTAAAGAAAGGAAGAAAGGAAGTGCTTTTTGGATTGGAAAAGCAAAGTTGATATACAGCATACGGCCAACCAAGCAAACCAGAATTTCCACTTTCTTTTAAAGCATGTTTTCAATGTTTACCGTATGGAACATGTGGCCAGCTGTATAGCTTCTCCTGCACACTTCTTATAGAGCTTCATGTACATTGCTAATATGTCCATAGCTTGCTAGGCACGTTTCTCTTCATCTATAAAAGAGAAGCCAAATCCTTTGTAATGGTAACTTGAATTGTATAAAGAAATGCTGCTGAATTGTCCAGCCAGTTCTCACTTTCAAGTTCACTTACTTGTGCCTTCTTAGCACACTTATCCTCTAGTTTCCTTCCCCCTTGGATGGTCGTCTGAGCTAGAACCTCTGCCTACACACTCCAAAATTGCACTAGACAATTCATCAAACACCTTCCGTGTTCCTCCAACTTCATCTTCGTTTTCCAATTCCGCTGCCACCTCTGGTCTTAGAAGTTGTTCATTCTTGAAGAGTGAAGCTGCTTCCATCATGTCCTAGGTCAACTCAGAACGGAACTTGATGACAAAAGCAAGAGGTATGCTTTCATGAGCTATGATGAAGAAGCAAAAGCTTATAAGTTGTAAACCCGATTTCAACAAAATTCTAGTAAGCCGATATGTTCATGTAAATGAAAATAATGAATGGAATTGGGTTGACTTGAAGGAAAAGCTTTCAGAAATAATGATTTTTAGGGGAGAGGACTCGAGTGACAAGACTAGGTGTTCGGAGATCACATATAAAAGAGTGAATGAATATGATGAAGAAGAAGACGATTCTATAAGGCCAAATTTCGGAGTCTAAATGACATTTATAATTTTAGTGATGAAGTACATGTAATATGTCTATTGATAGTTACAAAAGATGAAGAATTTAAAGCTGTCAGCATCGTTTCAGGAATTAAGAAAGTTGATTGAAACAAAGGAAGAACAAATTTAAAGTTTATAGGAAAGTTTTGTTGATTAAACTTTAAATCATTAAATTTAATTTTTTAATATTTTGTTTGCTACTGTGCGTTTTACTTAATGCGGTCAATCACAATTGTTTGACTCGCTTGTTTTTATTTGGAAAGCAGGTAGTGAATTATATATAGAATATTATATTTCAGTTTTTATTTAAATCTGTTATAATCATTTGGAAAGCAACGAGAGTTTTTTTTTAACATAAAATGCTACAACTATAAGGCCACGTGTTCAAATTACGATGAGTTCCGTCAGCAGAGACCAAAAATTTTATATACAGGGACCAAGATGATAAAAACAATTAGAGAACAAAATAATAAAATAATTACATTAGATGTACGACTAACATATTTAGGTGAAATAAGTATGATAAGATAATGTAGAAGAGAACAAAACCTTTGATATTCCAATAGAAGCATGGATTTTACTGTACACAAGTTTCTTAGCCAAAATATGAACCGGAAGTAATAATGTGGCCATAATTCTGGCCCACAGCCAGTCCAACATTGAATTCACGTAGGAGACCTGCTTCTCGTTCATTGTTAGACATTTACCCTAAAAACATAATTTGAAAATTAGTAAAAGAAATATCTTTTTCTCATAAACAGTATTGCTATACTAGAAAGTGTGTTGCTGCTCTTCCTCATTTAAGCAATTTGCTTCACAAGTCTTGAGTGACTAAGGAACAATAAACCAGTTCACTCATCAATGAACTAAAATACCTGCAACCTTAAAGACACTCAGTTGACAACATATCCAAATCATCATGTTGTTGTTATCCTTTTCACTTATTTAGGATAAAATAAGAACTTGATAAGATAGAATGCTCCAAAAACAAGAAAAGACATAATGAAAAGAAAACACATATTTTACAGAGTAAGGCAATTAAGAATCACAGTATCCTGATTAAAAAAAATGACACTTTGGAGATCAGATAAAAAGGAGAGATACACAAACCTCATAAATGCGCTTACATTCCATGTATGCTAAGCTGACCCTAATGAATGTTAGTGCGACAAGCTTTCTAACAGCAGAACTAGTAGATATCTGCTTCATGATTCCACTGCAGAGGAAACAATCAACAAAACCAATGAAAGTTACGTTCCTAACAGTGTAAACTTTTTTGTTCCTATTAGTTTTATGCCACTTATTGTTAGTTTATTAAGTTCAAGTGGTTGCTTTCAAGCAACATATTTTTTGTACAGCACTGTTACAGATTGCAGGAATTTTCCAGTCAAATCTTCAAACACCTGCCAGTCACTCACTCACCTCAATATTAGTCGGAAACCAAATTCAAGCATTACACAGAGGAATGACTTACAGTTTAAACAAAACATACAACATGATATATCATCAATTAATAGGGTATTCATTTGAAGAGGATTTACCTGTACAAGGTTTCAAAAACTAAAGGAACAGAAATCAAGTAATGTGGTTGATAGCGTCGCAAATCATCCTAGAAAATTAGAAAGGAGAGTATGTTAATAAATGTGCATATAGATAATTAAGAAAATAACCAACTTAGCATATGTAGCAATGCATTTCCTTATATCATACTACTAATAATAATAATTGTTGAACAGAAACAATAATCCAGCATTCGAAGAAAAATCTGCTACCGCATTTTCTTTCCTTTATTAACCGTAATTTTGATGTTACATTATAACTGTGTAAGCCATAATTCCACAATGTTTATGATCAAATCAATAAAACAATACCTTCAGATTCTTCACGGTTGTGTATACTTGCTGAATTCCGCAAGTGAAAATGAAATACTCACAAGCTCTTTCGTATGCATGCCAAGGTGGCAGCATGCTTAGAAATCTATCCCCAACTTTTGCAGGTACTATGTCCCATAAGTTTTTTATCTAGAAATTCATCAATAAATCACGTATCATCAAGTGTATCATAATTGATAAATTATGTTCTGAATCTGTAAAATGGAAAAACCAATAAGCAGGGATATAAACAGGCAGGGCTTAGTTACTGTTAAGTAAAGTCAATTGTGTACTAATAAATTTGAAGGGGTCTGCAAGTTGTGAATATTTAGGTTGAAAATAAGGCTTATTTACTTAAATTGGTTAGGATTTTTCTTATAGCGTTTATGCCTTGGACTTTACAGATGAGAGCTAGATTTTTAAAATATAAATATAAGAACATTGCTTCATAAAAGTCATCCTCTATTTGACCTGATATTAATGATTGGTATGATACTATCTAGGATAATACCAATTGGGTTGTTGGTAATAATGATCAAATTAATTTCTAGAATGAAAAATGGGGTTCTAGTAGTTGTATTTCTCTTATGGCTGGTGTTCTTGATGTAGAGAGATTCAAGCTTTTGTCTAAAGCATTACACGCTTCGAGTGGTAATGTTGGTCTCTCTCTCCTCTCTCATATGATGTAATAAGCTCTTGTTCACTTGAATGGATTTGGAGAGTAATTCAATCAATTTGAGAGATTTGAAGGTAAAACTTTTTTTATTTATTTCAGTGGATTTTGGAGGTAAGTTACAGTGGATTTGAAGTAAATTTTTTTAATCTGTCACATCAATCAAATTCTACATTAATTCTCACCAACTTTACTTTCAAATCCACTTTCACTTACCTCCAAAACTCACTCAAATAAACAATAAAAAATTTATCTTTAAATCTTCTCACATTCGTTCACGTAAACAGGGGCTTAGTTTGTAGACATAATTTTTATTTTAACTTTTTAAATTCTGTAAATTAGTACCAGCAGCAGCCGTACTCCCACCAACAAAATGATACGGAGGATGAAAATGCAGATAATGCATTAACTTCTCCTGATTATGAAGATTATTAGACATGTTCTCATTAGTGTTGTTAACATTCTCATTCAACCTTTCTTAATTTCCAGATAATATGAATTTGTACATTTAGATATTTCTTTTACACATTACATTTAGATTTTATGCTAAATAAGATAATTTTATGTTATGCTGGTCTTATCTTTGGAATTGGGTAAATAAATGTTGGTTGTAATATAAATGTTGGTTTGGTGGTAGACCGGCTTCTTGGTGGAGATGTGAAAACATATTGGCCAACAAAACAGCTTTAAAGTAACCTACTATATCTGTCACTAATTGTTAATAAAAAAGTCATACCCACAAAATAATTTCTTCAATAATCATCACCAAAAATATTTTATCCATAAATTTCAACACATTTGTTTTACCGACGGATAACAAAATTCTGGATTTATTGAAAAATATGTTAGTAAATCGGATTTTTCTTATAGCAAGATAAGATGAAGTTAAGTTCAAGACTTCACTCATTCCCATGGCCATGTCATACTTCCATAACCTCGTTAACAATAATATGCACAAAAACATGTTTAGGTTTTATAGGCACAAAATTAATAGGAGGTATGTGATGAAACCTGATGCAGAAGATTCTGATGGGTGAGCATTACACCTTTCGGATTTCCAGTAGTTCCACTTGTGTATATGAGAGTAGCAATACTGTCTGAGTGTATTGGTTCATTCATACGGCGCTGTTCTGCAATTAATATAGAAAAGTACCAACATAACATATTCATTATTAATGATTATGGTTTTCAGCATAATCAAGAGTATAAGTAATATTGACATTTTATAATTTATAAACATAATTAAGCATTAGAATTTATTGTACATATAAGTTTTCTAAAATGCATACATATATTATATTTAAACAAAATTGGGATACATAACTCCCTTAAAACATTAAAATAGATATATTATATCTTATTCAATTTTTATACTGCTATCATTTATATCATAGTCTCATGTTATGTATTTTTTTTTTCTCTTTATTAATATATTAACTTTTAACTTTAAAAATTATTTTAACTTCTGCATTCATAACATAAATATTTATTTACATAATTATATTTTATAACAAAGAAATGTTTTAAAATTTTAAATTATATTATTATTAAAATTCATAATAATTAAATATTTTCAATATACAAATTATAATTTAGATTTGTAATGAATAATTTAGCGTGTGATATATGTTATTTTAAATTGAAATGAATAAACAGTTTAAAAATATAAAGTATCTATACTCATATATAAAAAAGTATTTATGTAAATATTTTAATGATTGTTTTTATTTTTATAAACTAATATTTTCTTTTTCACTTTTGATTAGTGCTAAATGACAAGAATGAAAATGTTCCAAAACTTTCTCTTAAAGTTTATCTTTGTAAAAAAACGCAACTGCGGATAATAATACATTCTATTCATTATCTCTTTATAACCCATCTTCCTTGTCAGATTATGATAGAAATATAGGCTCCAAACTCAAATTACCAATTCCAAAAAGAAAAAAAAATCCTCTTTCGCAATGCAGTTCCTTTTTGGGCTTTCATCTCTATTCTAAAACTCCACAGTTTGTTATATAATAAGGTAAATTAGTATTTTGTTTCTTTTAAAAAACTAAGGATATTGTTCACATCGTTATATATATTGGATTCTAATAACGTTCCAAATTTAGATAAGTAATGTTATTAAATGTCGACGGAGAAAAGTCAATATGAGACCTTCCACAGATATATATTGAATTTGTTCTGACAAATGTACACTAATTTTTTGGAAAAATATTTTTAGAAATATTTACCCATTGTCAGAATAAATTCAATTTTAAATTTTCTTAAAAAATTATAATTTTGTTAAACTTTTGAGATAGATTACAACATTTCCAAACGATACTAAATTTAGATAGTTTAAAATAATACAACAAAATAACATGGTAAAAATACTAACACAAAAGTGCTAATATATACACACATCTAAAAGTGCTACTATGTGTATTTTTGCTAGTACTTTTATAAAAAGTGAAGTGTAATCTGATATTGTTGACAAGATTTGTTTTTTCCTAGTTATAAAGAGGTGTGAGAAGTTTCACGAGAGAGGAAAGAAAGTGTGAAAAATTTTCAATTTAGATGACGAGAAGAGTGAAATATTTATTATCCAAGTTAGAAATTTAAGTTTATAGTATAGGAATAGATTTTTCTTTTTATAATTTGAGTTATAGTTTGTATTTTTTATCTTATCTATAAAATTAATTTAAGTCTACACTTGTTATATGAATATTAAATATTGATTAGTCACATTACAGAAAACATAACTAAGATATTATTAACTTTTGTAATCACATATCATATTAAAGTTTAAATATAAAAATTACGAGATAAAAAAATACTGGCTATAGTGTATTTATAAAAATAATATTAAAGAAGTGATAAAAAAATTAAGTAATTTTCTTATAATTTTTCTTTTTTTGCCTCTCAATATTTGGCCCGTATCTCCTCTCTATATTTTATATTTTATATTTCTACTTTTCTTCTTTTCTCCTTCACATATCCCTCCTTTGTTTTATTTACTTCTAAAGTAATTTTTAGAAATAAATGTTTTTTATAATTTACATTTTTTGTAATTATGATATTAGTATGATATTTTTTTTTTACCGCGGAAATGAAATTACTAATATTTGTGAGCATCTTTATTCTCGTATGACTTATTCCATACTCGAAGTCACACAACCAAGATTCAAACTTTAGATCATTAGGTTAAAAATAGGAACTATTTGTTATGTCAACCAATACTAAGTTAAAAATATTGTGAAAAATAATAAAATTAATAAGTAAAGAATCATATACACTTATGAATAACATTTTTATTTGTCTAATCAAAGTTAAAACAAAATAAAGAGCTAAAAATTTGAATATGATTTTAATCCGTAAAGTTTTGTTAAATTTGATTTTTTATCTCTCAAATTAAGATTGATGCTTTAGTCTTTATAACTTCTGAAAAATGTTGTTTTCAAGTTCCCTGCCAAACGTCTTCTTCGTCTTGTTTAAGAAAACTGTTTTAATAAGGTTGTGATGTAAATGATTGTAATTATTATTTTTATATCATTACACTTTTTAACAGTATTTTAGACATTAAGATTATCTAAGGATTGCTAATTTTGATGTTGATAGAAGATTAGATTTTGAGTGGTTCCCTTTTTTCACTAATATTAGTTTAAAGGTTTTCTTATAATGGATATCGGTTTAAATATTTTACTGTATTTTTACTATCAGTTTGATTTGGTCTGTGTTTTCATTTTAATGAATCATTCATGTGATTATTAAACATGACTATTTATGTCAGATGACAGTATAATAATAAGTAACCTGAGTTTGTGAAAGAAAAGATAGAATATCTAAGTTTTTTTTCTACCACAATGTTAAGCTAGATATTTTACACAAGAAACAGAGATAATATAATATAATATTATTCATGACACATTGAATCTTCACTCCTTCATGCAATCGGAAATATAATTCTTAACTTTTATTTTATTTATTATTTTTTAGAATTAAATATATTTTTAATCCTTAAATTTTAATTGAAGTTAAAATTTGACAATATCTTAAACTTTAAAAATGAATATAATTTTTTTATCCTAAATTAAATTTTGACATATCAATTGATATATTAATTAACATTTAAGTGTTTATATTCTTTATAAATTCCAAACTTAAAATTTTGACGTGTCAACTTATAATGTGATTTAATATTTAAAAAATATTAATATATTTGATTAAAAAAGTATATTAAAGACTAAATTATATTATAGTTTAAGAAATAAATAAATTTCAGTTTCACGTTTAGAATCTAAAAATATATTTAATCTTATTTTTATATATTTGAGTCAACCTGGCACCTCTCTTAGGGTGAGTAACATTATGAGAGAAAGTGAGTTAACATACCAGCCTTAGATAATGGCCTGCCACTCTCTCGTCCCAAATCTATGACTTCTGTGAAAGTAAACACTGGCACGTGCTTGCTTTCTTGATCAACCAGCTCTGATTTTTCTCCCCAAAGCAAGATAATAAACCTCATGGTAGTGCTTGAATAGAATGTGTTTGCAACCCGGTTGAACATTTCAGGGTTATCCACCACTAGTGCAACGCTGAATAACAATACCATATGCATCAAAGTCTCAACAATTCAGATTGAAAAAAGAGCACTTAAAAAAACGTGGAAACCAGTAGTTATATTGTTTAGAACAATCAATCACAAAATGTGAATGTGCAAAGATCAGCCTGAAGTAACATAATCAGATTATCGAAGATGAGACAAACCTTTCAGAGTGGTTGTATATTTGCAAAAGTTCTGCAACCGATGACCTTGAGCCTCTTACCACATTTATTGCTCCACTTGCCATCATACCTAGATTAAAAATATAACTTTGATATGATAAAAGCACAATATCGCAGACAAAGTAGTAATGTGAAACAGTTTACATCAGAATATCACTTCTAGTATTAGAACACTCAAAATTTTTCAAACTAATTTAGAACTTCTACGACTACTCATATGAACATATAAACACTGTAAATCTGTCACCAAGTTCGGCACCTCGGATACGTGCAATGTGATTATTCTTTTCATTAAATGGAGATAACACCAGAAAAACAAGCAAGTTTGAAGCATGGAGATAACTTTCAAGAAACAACATTATAGTAAAAGTTCCTTCTCACATCGAATTCATAAACACTACACATAGTTCTCAAAATTTACAATTGAGTTGTTTTAGATAAATGGTGAAGGATCCTTTGACTGTTGTGATTTTGAAATGGTACAATCAAAATTGTATGATTGTTAATTGTTTTTTATCGTAAGTTAGTAAACATAAGATTTGTGCAAATGGTACCTCCTAGACTGAATACACTGAAAGTGGAGGAAGTGAAATTTCAACGCACCTTGATCTGCTACAAGCCAATGACATGAATTGTCCGCAAAAAGTGCAACCTTCTCATCAGGTTTTACCCCTATAACTCTCAAGCCTTCTGCAAAATACAAAATTGCCTGCTCCACCTGAAATTTGATGCACAACATAAGATATCAGAATACGATTAAGCTCTCCAGCACCAAGTTTGGCATGTTATGCACCTGCTAAATTTCTAAATAAAAAAATTTGACTCACTAATGGATATGACTCTAAATCTTCCTTCACATGAACATTTCAACAAACAAAACTTCTGCATTTACCATACTTATTCCTTAGAACTTTTTTTAGTTATTTATTATGAGCATGCATGATAATTTAAAACAATTTGGCAAGAGACACAGAACAACAGAGAACAAATTTACCTGTTTATACGTCATAGTAGTAGGAGGATGATGACATGTATCTACTAAGGCTACATTGTCACCATACTTCTCCGCAGAAGATCGCCAAATATCAGGAACTACTTTCCACTCATCTGAGGCCACACCACCATTATCTACGAGTGTTGAACTTTCTAGAAAAGGGGCGCACCTTCTTATCTCAATTGTCTCTCTCTACATGCACAAGAATATCATAAAAATATAAAATAGTATGTTTTGCACTCTCTAAACACACTTGCTAAATTGATTATCCTAGTTGTTTGACACACCCTAGAGATATCTCAGCTAATGCTTTATGTGTCTCATGCAAAAACGGATGAACAATTCAGGGACAGATGATTGGGTTGAATCAATTTCATATCTCTCAACAAATTTCCATGATATTCAAAAGGGGAAAACATGGATTTAACTGGTCTAAGATGAATGAAGATAAAGTAAGGAATATCAGTGCTCTAAACTAATGACATTCTAAGACATTCATAACTCTCTTTTTTGCATGTATGCATGATAATGTCAGTTAAATTTTTTATGCTCAATTTAAAAAGTGGAAGCCAAATGAACAAGTTGGATCAGAAGGTTAGCCAAGAATTACCTCAGATCGGAAAAATACTCGGAAATGAGAGAGGGGTGAAGAGGGGGCAAGGCCATCACCATACTTGGTGGGAGAAAATTTGATCCTAGTGAAATTGGTGCGTGAGTGGAAGAGGGGAAGTGCATAATGATGATTACAGAAGGTCCATGTGTGGCTGTAGGTGATGGGAACTATGGCCATTTGGTGATTTTCTGGAGAAGGAAAACACAGAGAACCATAAAAATGCAGAAGAATGGCCTAAGACATTGTAGAGTGAAAATGATTCACTGATAAGGAGAAAATAGTTATGGTGGCTCCTTTGTAGATGTCGAAGGGAAACTAAATAGTCAAAGTGGCAGTTACTAAGCGCCGCTTTGTTCGGTGGTAGGTGGGTGGGTGGTATCGACAATGAATAGGACAACTCATTCGTATCGCATCACACAACACAACAACTTAAAACATAGTTATGATGTTTGATTTGTTTTGATTAGACTACGCAATCAATGCCATGTTTTAATTTAACTTATATTAAATTAAAATGATCTAATTTTACTTATGGGTGATAACCCTTGTTTCAGATTATTGATTTAGTGGGCGAATGAAGGGATGAATATGAAGGAATATGAGAATATATTAATTTTTGTTTATTTTTTTATTTGAGATTTGGAGACGAGTGAGAATGAATTTGGAAGTAAAATTTGTAAAAATTAGTATTACTAGTGTAGAAAAGACTTTTAACGTCACCCTTTAGAAGTCTGACCATCGAATATAAAAAATGACCGGTGACATTTTCTGTAAATAAACAACTATTTAGACGTCGGCTATGGAGGGGCCTGACGTCTAAATACTCATATACGTCGGCTCCCCTGAATAGACGCCAAACTAAACGAAAAAGTTAAAAAAATATATATTTTTATTCTATTTAGACGTCTCTTATGAGGGAACCGACTTCTAAAGCCCTTTAGAGGTCTGTTATTGGGGAACCGACGTCTAAATGCTCATCCCAGAAATTTAAAAAGTCACTTGACTTCATTTAGACGTCTGATCCCGCCACTTCAACTAAATCCATTTAGACGTCTATTATGCGGGGAACCGACGTCTAAATACGCAGTCCAGGAATTTAAAAGGTCACTTTTCGACTCCATTTAGATGTTTGATCCCGCCACTCCGACTTCTAAAGCCATTTAGACGTCTGTTATGGGGGGAACCGACGTCTAAATACGCAGCCCAGGAATTTAAAAAGTCACTTTTTGACTCCATTTAGATGTCTGATCCTGCCACTCCGACTTCTAAAGCCATTTAGACGTCTGTTATGGGGGAACCGACGTCTAAATACGCAGCCCAGGAATTTAAAAAGTCACTTTTTGACTCCATTTGGACGTCTGATCCCGCCACTCCTCCGACTTCTAAAGTCATTTAGACGTCTGTTATGGGGGGAACCGACGTCTAAATACGCAGCCCAGGAATTTAAAAGGTCACTTTTTGACTCTATTTAGACGTCTGTTATGGGAGGAACCGACTTCTAAAGCCCTTTAGATGTCTGTTATGGGGAACCGACTTCTAAATGTCGGCATTAAAACACCGTAAATGCAAGACAACCGTTACGCGCACTCATTGTTCATCATCTTCGTTGCGTTTTCTCTCTATGGGTTACGCTTTTCAGGTTCGTTTTCTCACTTTTGCACCGTTTTAAATTAATTTTACTCCTATTACATTACTCTTTGATGCATTATCTTTCATTTGAACCGATTAAAATGCGTTTTTATTGGGTTTTGGTGCAGTTATTCTCGTGTCCTTGGGCGACATTCTTCGACGGCGATTTCTTGTGTTTTGCACTCCTCCAGTTCCCTCTACTATGTTTGTAAAACCATCCAATACAAAAAAAAATGTACAATACACTCTCTTCAACTAAAATATAAAGTTGTTAACTCAAATCACCATGAGCCAGGAGCAACCTCAGAGACGTCTGACCTGTATGGATCGAACGTCTATATAGACGTCTGACCTATCCAGGCCCGACGTCTATATAGACGTCTGACCTATATAGGCTCGACATCTATATAGACGGTTGACCCATAAGGTCCGACGTCTCATTAACGTCACCCATATAGACGTCGGACAGAGATCAGACGTTAAAAGCCCAAAATAACAGACGTCTAAGTCCTTTCTGCACTATTGTATAGGATTTGATCAATGTGACCGATAAAAGAAATTGTTTAATTAGGTAAAAATTGAAAATTAACAAAAATGTTTCTAGTTATAAAAGTAATATAAAATGATAATTGTTAATTTTATATATAATTGTAAAAATGTTTATAAGGAGAAGAAAATATAAAAATTAATTTTTAAAATGTAAAAAAAATAGTAATTTAGCAAATTGAAATAATAATAATAATAATAATAATAATAATAATAATAATAATAATAATAATAATAAATAATAATAACATTAATAGGCTTAAATGCTTACTTAGTCCCTACGTTAAGTGGTAATTTTCAGTTTGGTACCCGGTTTTAAAAGTGTATACATTAGGTCCCAAAGTTGTAAAAATTGTATGAATGAAGTCTTATCTGTTAAGTTAGTAGCATGGGCGTTAACTCCGTGCTGATGTGGCGAATAAATCGGTATTTTTCTTTTCTCTTCTCTACTGTGTCCAACTTTTTCTCCCTCTTCCATTTAATGGTACATTCAAGTTCAAGGGTTTTCCTTTATTCTGATTAGAAACCCAAAAGGGTTTCTCCCTCTTATTCCACAATATGGGAGGCAATGTTCTTCATCTGGCAATGCAAGGGGCTTATCCAACCTTGCAACCATGGTCGGAATGTCATCATGCCAGAAGCGTCATCATCCCTAAGCTCCTCCTTCTCCGTGCACAGGTTCTTTGAATCCTTGCTTTCTAGAAACTCAATTTTGGTGACACAACAATTCTTGCTTGTCTTCCTCCCGCTGCCAATGGCAATCGCGGTGGTGCTCTTTTCTTGCCTCCGCCAAGCGCGACCGTCTCCTCTCCCCGCTTCCACCCTACCTTCCTCCCCATCCCTAGCATTTTTCGACACGTTCCACTCACGCACTTCTTCACTCGCTATTCCGATGAGCGCGAATTGGGGTTGAACTCGTTTAGTGTCGACTCACATTTTAACTCTTAGCTTCTGAAAGCAATCACCGATAGACAACTTGTAAACGTGCAGTGGTGATGTTGCAGCGGTGGCGCATTTGTGACTATAGGTGTTGAGTCCATGAAGATCGAAAATGGAGTAGATCCTCGAGTTGTGATTTAATCTTGATTTGATTTGGGAGACCAAGTCTTTGATTTCAAATTTTTATGTCCTTTTTTTTGCTTGATAAACTAATTTCTTATTTAGTTTTCTTCCTGTGGAGGTGGCTGTAAATGATAAAGGTTTGACTTAGGGATTTGGTGGAGGTTAGCAGAACAAAAGCAAAAAAAAGGAATGCAGAAGAATTCTTGATTGAAAGAATTAATGATTACAGTATGTAGTGGAACAATGGAGAGGAACCTACTTCGGCCCTTGCAGTCTTCAACAGTCAATTGCCTGGCACATAGTCCATTGCTCTCACCCTCTTTACAACCACACCACTTGGTCTAGACCATGTCTTGACCAAGGCCTTCCAGATTGGTATCAGGGAGGTTGAGCAAATCAAGTTTAGGCTTGCAGCTAAGGAATAATTTATGTTTGAATCTGCTTCTATTGTCTTTGTCATTGGTCTTTCACCCTTCTTTTGTTTTCTCCTTGTTGCTTTACGACATGTTTGTTGGAAAATCATAAAGGATTTAGAATGTGAGTAAATGGGGTATATTATTCATTTCTTTGATAATTTCAATTTGAAATATCATTGCACGCTTCTTATTTTGTAGGGATTATGGGCAATTCTCTTTTTGAAGAATAATCAGTGAAAACTGAATAATTCCTTTGATAAAAATGAAATTGAAACCATTAATATGGAAGAGAGAGAAAAATTAATATGAAAGAGAGAGAAAAAGCTGGACACAGTAGAGGAGAGAAAAAAAAAGTATTGATTCATTCGCCACGTCATCACCGAGTTAACATTGTTGCTACTAACTTAACGGATAAGACTTGATTCATACAATTTTTACAACTTTGAGACCCAATATATATACTTTTAAAACCGGATATCAAACTGAAAATTACCACTTAGGGACCAAATAAGCATTTAAGCCATAATAATAATAATATTAATATTATTATTATTAATATTATTATTATTATTACTTAAATAACACTGGATGATCCAAATATACCAGTCCTTGATTTGTTGGGGATTGACATGTCTTCTTGAGTTCGAATCTTCCTTGACCCATAGTATTGTTTCCTATGTCTTTTATTTAGATTGGTGGTGAGGTGTGGGTCCCATGGTGATAACAAAATAAAGGTTTAATGTCTCAATAGGTCCCTATTTTTGTTCAGAATTTGAAATAGGTCCCTTTATTTTTTGGCGTCTCAATTGGGTCCTTATTTTTATTAATTTGATGCAAATAAATCCTTTTCGTCAATTTCATCAAACGGCGTTAATGAATGTGTGACGTGGCCTGAGGACAGGATTGACACGTGTAAGGCCACGTCACACATTCATTAACGCCGTTTGATAAAATTGACGGAAAGGATTTATTTGCATCAAATTAACAAAAATAAGGACCCAATTGAGACGCCAAAAAATAAAGGGACCTATTTCAAATTCTGAACAAAAATAGGGACCTATTGAGACATTAAACCAAAAATAAAATGAAATAATGATGAGAAGACTTTGTTGGGTTGTGCACGTGTTGAAGACATGAATTGAATGTTTTCTAAAGCTTTTATCCTTTTATGATGAGAAAGAAAACATAGTTTGGTACTTTGTTTTGGATGCATTTAGCTTTTGTCTTTCCTCTTTTTTGCATAATTTGAGTTTGTGAACATGACAGTAGTTGGCAGAATGTGTTGCAATGTTTTCCATAGTTTGGTTTGTTTGTTTGCATGGTTTTGGAGAGATTGTACGGTTAAGTAAAGAAACCTATGGTTAAGTTTAGTAGGGGCATATTAAAAACGTGAGTTGTGACTTAGATAGGAACCCTACCATTCTTATATAAACCATAGTCTCTGTGAGAGAGTGGAAGAATCTACACATACTATACTAAATTGTAGGCTTGGAGAGTAGTTTGGAAGTGTGGGGAGCACTGTTGCTACGCAAGGGAAGGAAGAGGCAAGGGCGAAACCCGGGAAAAGGGTGGGGATAAAAACTTTAGAAAACATGAATTGAATATTCTTTTTCATTTAGTTTACGCTATAGAAAATGAGTGTTTTTTCCGACAGCTTTTTATCCACGGCCTAGGAGTCCTCGGTAATGCAGTGGTGAATTCATTTACCGACGGTTTAAAGACATTCGGTAATGTTTTCGAAGAATTTTAAGTTGTTCCCTCTCTGCAATTCATTTTCCCACCACTGAGCAGCACTTTTCAAGTGCCAAAATCACCGCTGAGGGGCAAAAACAGCAGCT
>NW_025904590.1:0-13155 GCF_018835915.1 Vigna umbellata
ACTATATTGTTTAAAGTTTGTAAGTTTGGTATTGTACTTTGGAGAAATTGAAATAAAGTTTGATTGTTTATATCAGACTAATTTAGTCTCTACTACTAGTAATACCCCTTTAAAATATTTGGGTGTTACAAAATACCATTGCAACAAAATTGTTCATATTTTTATTAAATATTTATAATTTAAGGTTAGAGTTGGTTTAAAAATACAATGAGTATTTTAGTAAAGGGGACTAACACCTTTAGTTTAAAATTTTAAGAGGTTAAAAATCACATAAACTATTTAATACTTTATGTGATTTTTAGGTTAAAAATCAAATAAACTATTTAATACTTATGTGAGATTTAGGTTAAGAGTCAATTAAATAGTTTAACCTAAAATAATAAATTAGGGATCAAATTAAACATAAGACACTGATATATGACACCAATACTGACACGTACCATTGGTACTAACACGTGTCACTAACCTTGACATGTTGCATTGTTATGGTCACATAGCACGATGTTAGCTTCACACGTGAACAATTTACTTTAGTTAAGAAAAATTTTAAGAAGATATAACAATTAAAAATTTAAAAATTTTAAAAAATAAAAATTTTAAAAATCACGAATTGACATATAACATACATTGTTCACTATCTGCTAATCATTTAAGCAACATTAGTCAAAAGGATTAAACTATACAAAATTGCCAAAAATTGGGACCTTATTGAAAAAAAAATATTTAGACTAAATTGACAAAAAATAAGAACTAAATTAATATTTTAACCTTACAAATAAAAAACCATTTTATTATTTATTTTAGATTTTAACATTTATTGTATTTATTTCATGATTAATGATGGACGTAAGAAATAAACTCTTAATTAATATATAATATAATTTTCTTACTATGATTTAATTTTGAAAATCTTGAAAATATTGTTAAATAAAATTCAGAATTACTTAATAGTATTTTTATTAGACGTGTGAATTGACACAATCCACATTACTATTCTATCTCACATAAATTAGTCTCACATAAAGGGTCAAAAGGTTTGATAACATCAAAAAAATCCACATAAGAAAAATTTTATAAATTCAAAATACTAACAAAATTAATATGGATCAAGGTTTACAACCATTTTCATAAAAAAGAAGTTATTTAAAAATGAAAATGAATAAAATATTACTTAATAAAATCTTGTTACACATTCAAAGCATTTATTTAATCCAAACTTAATCACGGTTAAAGTAAAATTGAGTTGAACTTAGGTCAAGTTAGGTTATGTTGACACATTTTCAAGCTGGTTTAGATGGGCCTAAGTTAGACCAAGAGAAATTAGGTCCAATTCGGATCAAAATAGGCCTTACTCAAGTCATGAAAAGTCAACTCAAGTTATGTAGGATCTACCTCAAGTCGAGTTGGCTTGGGTCACCTTAAGCTGAGTTGGACCTGACCTACTTATGGTTGAGTTTTCATTTGATTAATTCGAGTAAGGTTTACCTAAGACCAACTTAAGTTGGACCTATCTTATGCTAAGTCATGCAGAATCCATGTATGGCCACATTGATTCAAGCCTACCTCAGGCTATGTCAATTTATGCCAACCTAGGGCAGAATTGAGTTGAACCCACCTTAAGTTATGTCAAATTGGACCCACGTACTTTGGATCGAGTTGAGTCTAGCTCGATCTTATTTGAGTTATGATCATGTTAGATTGAGTAGATTTTGTCCATATTAGGTCGAGTAGAGCTTGGTCATGTCAAATCAAGTCGAGTTAGGCTTACGCTAGGCAAAGTCTAATTGGGCTCACATCTAACTAAATCAATTGAGCACACTTGGAATTGGGTTGAGTCGAACCCACCTTTGGTTAAGTTGATTGAAGCCCACATTGGGCCAAATTAAGGCAGATAGATGTCAAATCAAGTAAAGTTAGACCTATATTTGATTTTTGTTGAACCAAGTTTGGATCATGCAATATTAATTTAGGTTGAGATAAGGTCAACCAAGAACGAATTCATGTAGACAATTTTAGATTGGGATGAACCCAAGATGGGTTAGGTTGGCCTAGTGGGCCAAGTTGGATTGGAACCATCTTATTAAGTTACAAATAGTACAAATTAGGTTAGAACCAATTCATAAATAATGTAAAATATTCAGAGATAAATTACCAATTTAAAATATTTTAAAGACGGGTACTATTATGAAAAATATTTAGTGTTTAATTAAAGTCTTATTAATCACTTTAACTCTAACTTAACCCACTTTAATTAGATACTTTGTAAATGATATATTATTCAAGGGATTATCTATTACTTTATAATAACTTTTTAAGAAAGTTTCACAATCAACTGGTGAGAAATAATTGAAGTTATGAGTGTAAATGTTGAAGCAAAAAAACACTGTATTTTAAACTAATTCACTTAATTTGAATTATGTTTAATTATCGTTTAAGATAACAATTAAAGGAATCGACTGATAAAACACACTACAAGCATTATTTGTCACATCTGACTAGCCATGAGCATACGAAACCATTTATGTTGGGTACAAACAAAGTCCCACATCAGATAAAATAAGAGAAGGACATGAGTTTATATACATATAAGATACCTCCATTGGTAAGAAGCCTTTTGGAGTGGAACCAAAAGCAAACCCGTGAGGGCTTGGTCCAAAGTGAACAATATCTTACTAGTGTGGAGATCTATGTGTATGTATGTGTGTTGACCCTCCCAACAAAGCTGGTATCAGAGCTTCAATAGAAGCCTAATAAAGTGCGAGAGTGAGAGCAAAAATACGAGTGTGAAATATGACAGTTGAGGCAAACAATTTTGTACAAACCTCCATTCCCAAATTTGATGGGGACTATGATCATTGGAGTCTTCTCATGGAAAATCTCTTGAGGTCGAAAAAGTATTGGAACGTGGTAGAATTAGGTTACAAAGGGCATGAGGAGGAAGAAAGTCTATCAGCGATGCAAAAGAAAACATTAGACGAGATGCGACTGAAGGATTTAAAGGCTAAAAACTATATTTTTCAAGCTATTGACAAATCTATTTTGAAAATCATCATTCAGAAGGAGACTTCCAAACAACTCTGGGATTCAATGAAAATCAAATGTCAAGGAAATGCAAGGGTGCAACGTGCTCAACTTCAAAGACTCGGAAGGGCCTTTGAGCTTTTGGAGATGAAGGTGGGAGAGACGGTGAACGACTATATCGCAAGAGTCATGGTGGTGGCCGTTGACATGAGAAATTATCGAGAAGACATGACGAATACAACAATTGTTGAAAAGATTATACGAACTCTCACGGAGAACTACGAATACATTGTGTGTTCCATCGAAGAAGCACACGACATCGACAACCTTACGTTGATGCACTCCAAAGTTCCTTACTTGTTCATGAACAAAAACTATTATGGAGAAAAGGAGGGGATGAACAAACATTGAATATTACATATGACGAGACAACAACTAGAAGAGGAGGAAAAGGCCGAGGTAGATTCTTTAACAAAGCAACCATTGAATGCTTTAATTTTCATCAATTGGGACACTTTCAATATGAGTGTCCTAACTGGCAGAAGGCAGTCCATTACATGAAACTAGATGAAGAAGAGGAATAATTATCGATGATGTATGTTGAAGAAAATAATGCAGAGCAAGATAATATTTGGTTCATTGATAGTGGATGTAGAAATCACATGACCGACAAAAAAAATGGTATTAGAGCCCATGGTGCAGGCCCATGGTGCAGGTCTGGTGACCGGGCTCAAACGAGTACATCCCTCCATGATCAGGTGAAGCCTTGGCAGGTGGTCGACAGATAACCAGATGAGTCATGAGAGGTAGAGAGCAAGATATGCTTCGTGTTGTGACCATGGATCGTGAAAGAGAGTGTTGACCATGGTGTACTCGAGGATAAAAAAAGAATTCCGCTATAGGGGAGTTAGAAGAACCAAAGTCCTTTGTTTGAGGGGAGGATGTTGGGTACAAACAAAGTCCCACATCAGATAAAATAAGAGATGGACATGGGTTTATATACACATAAGATACCTTCATTGGTAAGAGGCCTTTTGGAGTGGTACCAAAGCAAATTCGTGAGGGCTTGGCCCAAAGCGGACAATATCTTACTAGTGTGGAGATCTATGTGTATGTGTGTGTGTTGACCATCCCTACAATAGTTATCTCCTTTATTTTCACTTAATATTGTTTCACACTAATTCACGTCATACAAGCTATAACAAAAGAAATATTTTAGAATATAAGAACATTCTTTAAAAAATGATATGCAAATGAACATTCTTTGCCAAAAAATAGTTTCAAAGAGTTAAAAAAAAATTATAAACATAGTAACCTTTCTCTATTTCTTCTATAAAATTTCTAATTATCTAGCCACAAAATGTTGTTGGTGATTAGTTACCAAGAGAAAACATCAACGAAATTGGAAATGTTAACTCAGTCACTACAATTGACAATGTTGGCCAACCCGATTATATAGACCCGACTCATATTTGACTTGGAAAATGCAGTCCTATTTTAGAAATGCTTTCAATCATTTGGCTCGTCCTGCATATTTTTGGTTATAAATGAAAGAGCCATAAATATTATACTATGGACAAATGAACAACTTCTTTCGATCATCACCACTTTTGTAAAAGCTTTACTACAAAGAAGAAATCCTGAAAAAAAAATGTCCACATGTGAGAGAATTCCCACTACTAGCTTGTTTTTATATATAGTCCAATTAGTAATGGGTTATGAAAGCATGCCTCCCAACAAACTTAATAGTGTACCAGAAGCACCCATGAAAGGACCAACACACTAAAATGTTCGAAACTATGACATCAACAACACAATGATTCCATGCTAATTGAACCAATTGGAAATCAAAATTGAAATGAAAAGGCACGTTGGCACTAGTACAAAAATCGCGTACAACTTCAAATATTTTGGACTTTTAACTTCGAATTTAAAAAATTTGACGTTAAACTTAACGTCGGATTTTGTCAATATTCGACGTTAATCAATTTTTTAGTTTTTTTAATTAATTGTGATCCTTATTTACAACTCTACGAGACCTGAAAAGTACCACAGGTATACACTCAGACTACCACACTACCACAGGTATACACTCAGACTTGTCGCTCCCGGTGGCGCTGGTAGAGGAAGGAATGATCGCGCCAGAAGAGGAAGGAACGTCGCGCCAGTGAAAGTATTTCGAACCTCCCGTGAAGAGTCACCACCGCCCCCGATGCCGCTGGCTGCCGCAGGTCACATTCGTCACGGTGCCGCTGCCGCTCAAAATACAGATACTGCATTGCCGTCGTCGCGAGTAACTGGTAACGTTGTCGAAAACGTCGCAGCCGCTGCCTACCTCGAGGATGTGTGTGCGGAGCGTGTTGGCGCTCTCCCTAGTGATGTTCAGCAGCGGCTTCGCCTTGTTCTTGGATCCCAGCAGCCGCTCTCGCGGATTTCTGAAGTTTCTTCCCTTTTCCGTTTTTGTTTCTTCCACTACTCTGAAGAAGAAACCCTAAAGAAGGTTTGGGCTTGGCCCATTTTGAAGAAAACCTAAAAAAAAGTTTGAACGATACCCATTTTGAAGAAAAAAAATTAATAATAAAAAAAAATTATTTGGACTTTTGGCCCGTATGATTTAAACATTGACGTTTGATAATTTTTTTTAAATTTAATTTAAACATTTTTTAAAAATAATAAAATATTATTTTTTAAAAAGAATTTATTGGTTGAAACGGGTATCCGCAGGTTGAAAAAAATCCGTGGATTTTTTTTATGTGGGTATCCAGCGGTTAGCAGGACGGGTACAGGTACAATTTTTTACATATGGGTCGGGTTCGGGTATCACACTATCCGTGCCCGACCCGACCCGTTGCCATCCCTAGCCATAGTGAGAGAGAAATCAGAATCCGCCTATGAAGGACAAGATCACGAAAATAACCGGTTAAAACAAATGAAAATCATACATAAAGTAATTAATTAATAAGCATTTGGTTCAAATGAAAGAAAGATTACATGTGATGCTTGTCAAACTTCTTTCGAAAAAAGTTTGAGAAGAGAAGAAGGTATTGTGCGCTAAGATAAAGTGAATGAATTTTCAGTCTGCGCTCAAACTTTATTGAATTCACTAACCTTTTGACGTCAAATTTAAAATCCATTCGACGTTTTATATCCTTTTACGTCAAATTACAATTCTAAATGACGTTTAATAATTACATTTATTTACAAAAATGTCACCGCTCATTTTTAACGTTGGTTATTCAATGGTTGGACGTTGAACGCGTGACGTTATACGCTGTTTTTGTACTAGTGTGGATAGAGGAGTGACTACACCTGATTCATTTAGGATTAGGAAAAGAAAATGCAGGTAAGCAATAAATATGTCAGTAATTCAACATTTTTAAAAATTGGTCGATAATTCCATCGATAAATTTATTTGTGAAATGGACGTCAATTTACTATCAAATTTGAAGAAATCACTAGTGTAATGAAGGAAAACGACAACGATTATTTTTTACAATACGCTTCGGTTGTTATGAATTAATTGAAGATGAGTGAGAAGAAGAATAAGAGAAGAGGAGAAGAAGAAGAAAGAGAGGCATAGGGAACAACCTTGACGGAGGCAAAGACCGTGGTAGTAGTAATAAAGGAGGATGAGAATGAGTAAGAGAAGGAAAAGGAAAAGGAGGAGGATGATAAGGATGATAATAAGGAGGAGGAAGAGAAGTGAAAGATAATGACAAAAAGAAGAAGAACACCAAATTAGAATATCTACTGACAAATATATACCAATATATAAATGTTGATTGTTGGTAAATGTCAATAAATCTTAATAATGAATTTTCTTATTCATCATAAAATTGTACAGAAATATTTAAAATATATAAAACTATTAGAATTTGTTTTTCACACATAAAAAATAATGTGGACGAATGTCTCTTTCTTTCATACACATACTATACTAATATCGTATTACGTAAACAAAAAACAATACAAAATACAAAACATGTTACACATTCCATAATCACCACAACATTGACCGTATATCTAGTCTAAAAAGAAAAACATCGAAAGCGGTAGATAAATCAATAAGATTTGGAGACTCAGACTCCTCACCCTTATTAAGATCCACCACTACTTAATAATATATAATAATTCATATATTGTGTTCTCATCCCTATTCACCTTTAATCTCAAGCTCAATTTAACTTCGTTGGTAAAATTTTTGTACTTTACCTTTTCTTTTGTCTTCCTGTGACAAGATTTAAAAACAATCCTATGCGAACGCATGTGAGAAGGCACATGTTTTACCAGCTTGAGTATGACAAACAATTACTCCATAATCATGAGTGTATTTATAGTTCTTATATTCTTTGATATTTTGTCTCTGTTGCAATGGTATACTTGTAGCCAACTAATACGGAAACTATGTACGCTTTTGATTAAGAAATTCAAGCATATAAAGCTAAATCGTGTCTTTCTTTTTCTATCTTTTTCTATCTATTCTAATCAATCTATTGTATTAATGTTTATCAATGGTAGAAGAACCTATATAATTTTGTTTCTTTCTTTCATTCTTTCATCCACTTAACACCACTTCACACTTTTGATGCCTTGAGGACCCCTCAATCATGGTGGGGAAAAAATCTAAATAATTCGATCCTACTAACCCTCCACATGATTCGCATACCAACGGAAAACAGACATCAACTCAGTTTTCATTCCGCTGATTTCCCACCACGAGAGGCTCATTGGTAAGAAACCTCATAATCAATAGAGCAACAAAACCAGATGTTCCAATGATTAGATTGCACCCTACATATATAGAAATAGAATAATGATACTTTCGTAATATTTTCTTTTTGACAATATTTTAACACCATTTATGTGCCATTATGTTATTAGTTGAAAATTATTCCATAATTAATAATAATAATCATAAATATTAACATGGACCAATCACATAATATCACGATAGTGTTAAATAATGTCAAAGTATCATAGAAATAATAATGTACGATTTCAAATCCTCTTGGGTATATCAAATTGAATTTTTAATCTTTTAGGTAAATCTTGAGTCAAATAAACACATTTAAAAAAAGTTTGAAGGTGACTTTTATTTTATTATTAGGCTTGTTCCATTAAGGTTGTTGTGAATTGTTATATAGCACCTTTTGTAAGATCCATGAAAAATATTTACCTTAATTGTAACAATTTTATTACTAGTAGTAATAAATTTCTTTGTGAATGGAAAATATAATTAATAAGTTAAATATAGAAATTTTGGTAGCTTAAATGGTAGAAAATTGTAGTGATTTCAAGAACATGGGTTCAAACTCTTTTCTACCTTCTTGTAAAAAAAAATTAAAAAAATAATAATTAAATATTGATAATGGATAAAGCACTTCAGATTTGAAGGCATTATTGAGGAATTCATTAGTAAGTGTGGTGATTAAGATATTAATATAATAAAATAATATTAAAATAATAAATAATATTAAAAAAATTGATTAATAGTAAAATTTGGACTATAAAAGGCCATTGAGGGGGAGGCTATTTTTGCAACGAAAGAGTAGAATCAAGTAGAAACCTTGAGAAATAGAGAAGAAAGAAGTTAGGATAGGAATCTTTAAAAAACCCGGAGTTGGACAGTCCTTGATCATAGAGCATTTCCTTGGTCAAATCCAGTAGTTGTGACTAGTCATAGTACTGGCGTTATGGTGAGTTTGATTTTGATTCGTCAAACATTTGATTCTTCTCTGCTTCTCCCGGTAACCATTTTGGTGATATTTTGTATTTTTAATTTATTTTGTGATATAAATTCATTTTGACGATTTCTGTGATGATTTAACTTTATTATATTAGATTTGAATTTATGCGTCGAACTGATATGAGTATTATGGGGAGATTTTGTAAGGGTATAATGTGAGTTGAGGAATATGAGCATGGTATGAGTCTCGTGGAGAGATTGAGTAATGATACGGTATTTGTGTATATGTTGATGTTGAGGGTCTTGAAGTTGGAGGTTATCCTGATACTCTAATAATCATCTAGTCTCAAGTAGAGAAGGATGAATTATGTGGTGAGAGGGGCAGGAGGTCCTGGTCTATGTGCCGGTTTTGGACATAGTGTTGAGGACTAACCTTGTGGATGGTATGGAAGGCAAGAGGTCCTGGTTTATGTGTCGGTTTTGGACATAGTGTTGAGGACTAAGAAGGCATCACAAGTACTTAACCTCCCGTTGACCGCTCATCAACATATCGTTGGGGACTAACCTTGTGGATGGTATGGCGGGCAGGAGGTCCTGGTCTATATGCTGGTTTTGGACATAGTGTTGAAGACTAAGAAGACATCACAAGTGCGTAACCTCCCGTTGACCGCTCATTTACATATCATCGGAATGAGTGTTTATTGGGCATTGTGGAATGAGTTTCTATTGAGTACTGTGGAACGAGTGTCCATTGAGTATTGTGGGACGAATGTCTATTAGTAATTGTGGTATGGTGGGATGAGTATCTATGATGCGATTGTGGTATATGGTAAAGTATCTAATGATGCGATTGTTGTATATGTATGAGTATCTATGAGTCGATTGTGTAACCGATGGTATAAGTACTATGATGCGATTGTTGTAAATGATTGTAGAGTATTTATTGATGCATTGTTGTATATGATGATATGATTTATCTATGATGTCATTGTTTAATGATTGTAGGAGGGTGTCCTGACATAATTATTAAATATGAATATGAGTTTGTTGAGTATTTGATGAGTAAATCTATGATTGCGATTGTTTGTAATGATGGTATGAGGGTGTCTGACATAATTATTATAATGGGTTTGTTGAGTGCCGCAAACAATTTCCACAAAGTAATTATGCCATGTTTTAGAATGATTGGTTGGCATGTTAGCTCACCCTACTTGTTTGTGTTTGTGTTTGGGTATGTGCGATGATCATATAATTCGTTATACGGGAGCAGATGAAGGAATGTCGTCTGACTCAGTGTCATTGAAGAGAAAGATAGAAGAATAAAGTAGAAGAACTCAAGTTATAATTTTCTAGTTGAAATCTGAGTTTAAAACATGCATAGACATATATCAACTATGAATTTTTAAGTGTGAGATTACGAGATGTTATTGTAAATGTAATGTTACAATATATAAATTATGAATTATCAAGTGTGAAATTTTGAGATGTTACACCTTTTCATCCAATAATGGTTAATTATCATTTATCGCCAGTGTAATGGACCCTTTTTCTTAAGGTCTTTTCAATGTCATATAATAAAAATTTTATTTGAATAAAAACTTATAAAAAAATTAAAATTTTATAAAAATAATTTGATTACTTAAAATGTTGTTAAATTAGAATTTTATTTAAAAAGAATAAAAACTTCAACTTTTTTATAATCTTATATTTATATATTTTATCTTTATACTAGTTTGACTTATAAAATAATATGTTCATTTTTAAAAGGATGGAGATTTAAAATATCCCATAAAAATCTCGTAAAAAAAAAAAAAAAAAAACTAGTTGAAAAATACATATAAAATGACAATTTGATGAATAGGTTAACCTTTTGTGTTTGGATAGAAAATAGTATTTACATTGAATTCGAATTGATTTAGTTTCAAAATTGTTTTATTTTTTAAATGTTTTGTTTGGATTAGACAATTCGTAAATTTTAATTTTTATTTGAATAAAATATTTTAATTACTTTTAAAAACTATTTAAATAGTAAATAATTTTTAATCGATTTTGATTGTTATTTTTTGTTAAAATTTGTTAAATTTTTTTTATTTAACAATTATATTTTAAGTCCTTTATAAATTTGAGAATGTTTAGTTAAGTTTCAAATTTTATGGTCTAATTCAGTACCCAATAATTTATATTTTTTAATTCATTTCTTTACTACACTCTACACTAGGTCAACTGTCACATAATCGGCTCATATCATTAAGGCAATCATTGCAAACAAAGAGAATATATAAACAAAAACAAAAACAGAATAATCATAAAATGGGTATATAGTTATTATCACACATAAATCATTCAGATAAACAAGCATAGCACATACATGACCAACAACTTACCCAACCTATGAAATGGGGTTGTGTAGACACTTAAGAGATGGGAAAACTATGCTAGGTCATTTTATAAAGTTGTAATTTTTTTTTTGAAAAAAGTTTTAAAGAATCATGTAATTGTATACAAGTACACTTGAATATTTGTGTTGTACATGAATAAATGTATTAAATTTATTTAATGAAAAATATGTTTGATTGAGAAAATTTAAATTTTGACACGTTTTAGTGTTTCTTAGAATTAGGATGTTCAGCCACAAAATCTAATAGATGATTTTAATATTACAAAAATACCTCGGTCATTTTTAGCATTGGTTGTTTTACGGTCTGACATTGAGCATGTGACGTTAAAGGTAGATTTCGCACTACTGTCTAGAATACAATTCTACATACATACATACTTTAGGTTAGACGGATAATAAAGATTCTAGGAAGGGCCAATAGCTCACTCACAATACACGATTCAATTAGCCTTCCATTACACCCACCTCATTATCTAAATTATGGAGGTATAATATAATCTAAGAATTAGGCTTTATAAGCCACCTATTTTGCGTGTGAGACCTTTTTTTGCTTAATGCTAAGAGTGGCTGGTGCAAGTCAAAAATGGGAATAAAATGAGCATTACTCTCAGGTTCAACATGTAGATGGTCCAAAGAAAAGTATATATGTGGCAATCGATCTAGATACTTCAAACACTACTAAAACGGCGACCACTGGTTCCAATTCTTTTCGAGCGCCATGAAACCATTAAGTTGGAACTGTCAGGGGCCTGGGAACCCCTTGACAGTCCAATCTCTCATCGATCTGGTGAGACTTGAAGATCCTGACATTTTTTTCATTATGGAGACTCGAATCTAGTCCCGAAAGGTAGATAACGTCAAAAGAATAACGAAGTTTAAGAACGATTTATGTGTTAATCCTTGTGTCAAGAAAGGAGTTCTAACATTGTTTTGAAAAGACAAGGTTTACTTACACATTTTTTAGTATTTTACTAACTTTGTGGATACTGTGATTGAGGGTCATAATTCAACTAAGCATTGGCCTTTAACTGGATTAAATGGAACGAGCTTTTACTAGGAAAGGAATACGATTATCACTACAATAAAAGCACATATTACCAAGGGCTTATTACCGACGGCCTTTACGCCTTCGCTAATGTATTGGTGAAATTAAATACCGAGGGCTTTTGACCTTCAGTAGTGCCTTTGATGTCTCATCATATGCGAACCATATCTTCATTAAGCCATTCTCTCGAGAGATCCACCCGCACACATCTCTTTTTTTCTTGAACCTCCGCTCGTCTCCGATCCATATTTCGAGCTCCTCCGCCTCAGATCTTCATTCGCCAGCCACGGTTAGTCTCTAGATCTTCATTGTCCCGTACATTTCTCCCTTACCTCAGCCTAATCCACCACAGAATCCAATTTTCACTGATTAAACCTATCCTCACCGTTCTATCTTCATTTTTGTCGGATTAAAACTTCTTTTTGTTCCATTCCATCGATTCAATTGTTGAATCCTTTCTCTCCACTGATCAAAACGTCCCAAATCCCCAACCCTAGAATCTACACCAATCAAACCACTCAATCTAGGGTTTGGCTCCGTTTTTCGTCATCTGTTGTTCTTCTTCTTCGATTAGCTCGATTTGTGCCAGTTTCCATGGTTCCTCGTCGATCCACCTCGACTTGGAGCTATCAAGTGGTATTCAGGGCCTAGGTTAGGCGCGTCTACACGGAGCTAAGTATTTTCTTTGCCTTTCCATGTTGTCTTCGAATAATTATCTTGATCTATTTTGGTCTTGTGAAAAGAATTATTTTTAGTGCAGTTTCTCATCTTGGTAGGTTCCTGTAAGCATTACTTCTCTCTAATGATTTTATTTTTCATAAACATTGCCTTTATTTCCTTCCTTCATGGCTGCCAAATGTGACTTTCATCAGTTGTTGTGTTTTTTTTTATATGAAATATCCAGTGACATTGTTATTCTTTTTTGTGTGGAAAGAAGTTTAGGAAAAATATGAAATTTGTTTGCCTCAGATTTCAGCAACAGAGCCATTAAGCTTTGTGATATAT
>NW_025904595.1:0-33861 GCF_018835915.1 Vigna umbellata
ATGCGAACGACATTGACTGTCGATTACCAGGTGCTCGACATCAACCTGTAAGTGCTCGACATCAACATGCGAACGACATTGACTGTCGATTACCAGGTGTTCGACATCAACCTGTAAACACTTGTGATGTTAAAGGTCGATCGCTGGTGAACTCGGGTATCCTATGGTACAATAAGCATACATTCGATAATATATTTTTACTACATTCAGGGCGTGTACAATTATATACGTTCCTTTTCTTTGTTTTTTAAGATTGATTTGAATAAATCAATTAATATATTAAATTTTCTTAACTCTAATAAAATAGTATATAATTTCTTATTACACCTTTTTTCTCTGTGTGATACAATCAATCCATGTACGAATATTATATATATATATACATAATAAATATATTATATAATATTATATATATATAGTTTGTTTTTAAGTATTTAATCTTTTACATTTATGATAAGTTTATATTTACTCTTCAAATTTATTGATTTATTTTTTATTTGACAACTCATTTAAATTTCGTGTTTTTATGCACTAGTTTAGTGAATAAATACAACAACAGTTATTTTTTATAATTGACAGCGATTTGCGAACTGAACATATTCAAAAGAGATAAAAAAGGAAGAGTTTTTGGCTTCGAAGAACGGGAGCAACAAAATTTAAAGATTTTGCTTTGATTATAAGAAAACCAAAGTAGTAAGTCGAACAAAAATAAAAATAAAAATATAATTTTGAATTTTTGGTAGCAATGCTACATACAACAGTTGTCATCAACTTTTTTCAGATTTTAAATAATTATTTAATTTTAAGAATGTATTGTTAAGATAAAACCATTTATATGACTAAAATGTCTAAACATTCTTACATGTTTTGAAGTTTAACAAATCAACATTAAACGAAATAAGCATATGAATAGGTTATCACTAGAAATATCATAATAGCTGAAATATAAGTGATAAGTTAAATACGTTGAAAATCTAGTAACCTAGGAAAGTCATAGAAAAACGCTTAGGCTTAACCTAGACGTTGTACTAAATGATTCCCAAAAACCTAAAGCGTCAATGAGAGAGTTTTGCTAAACGCAGAAGCTATATTGTATCAAATAGTAATCAATCAGAACTTTCATATAAACAAAAGTGTTTTTGGTAAGTATTTTGAAAGTCTTAATCAATATCCCAAAAACATGTGAAAGACAACTTGTTAAACGCTCTAACTAAAGAAAGTAGAATCTTAAAGCGTTTACAATAGACTAGACACTACCATGAGCTACACCATTCACTTTGTCCAATGATGAAGCTTCAAGTAATGCTTAGTATCTTAGTAAAAAGGCTTAACTGATAAAATGCTACCTGAATGGTAGAAAATATAAAAAGCACCTACTTATTATGGACAAGCATTAAATGTAATTAATTGCCCAATGTTCAAAAACAACAAAAGTGATAAGAGAAAAGACATATTTGTTGCATGTATATCTACTCTACTTTGTGTAGATAGCCTACTACACGCATCCACCTGCTCCATCAGATATATATCAGAAGTGGACATTAGAAACAAAGAAGACATTCACGGAATGTTCTCACCATCAAAAGTCATGCCAGAAAAATAGTACAACCTACTTCTATCAAAGTATTGATTAAACAAGTATGCTATAACGACTTGACTAACCAACAGATGTTTCACAAGACAAGACTAAGAATACACAAGATTCAAGAAAAAAGTTAGTCTAACAAACATCTTTTGAGAAGCCTTTAAACAAAAGATGATTTGAAGAAAGAATTAAGAGAATAACTTACGAAGAGAATATTATAAAGCAATATCGTCAGGAGAAAAAGCATAGAAAAGCTCAAGAACTGAAATAGAATATCTGAGAAGAAAAAGTTCAAGTTAGAAATACTCTCAAGCTTAATTGTAATATTAGCTAATTATCTGTAAGAAGAGAGAAAAGAGAGAAAAACAAAAAAGCGAGTTTGTAGAGATTGAATTGTATTGAACATATATCCTCTATATGAGAGTAATCGTCTAACAACTTGTAAGTAATCAAATTGATTGCACATTCTGAAAAGAATTAAAACACTTGTTGATTAGCTTAAAAGAGTTAAGGATTACTAAGCAATGTATCAGGGGATACTAGGATTGTCTAGTGGAAACCAAGAGTGAGTTAAACTCAACTAGAAGGTGTATCAGGTTTATATTAGGAGCGTCTAGGGATACCAAGAGTGGTGAAGAATACTGCACAACCAAGAGTGAATGAAACTCAACTAGGCAGCGTATTGGGGGATACCATGATTGTTTAAGGAAGTCTTATTCAAACACTGCAGTGAATATCTCTTAACTATTGAATAACACTTGAAAAAAACACATTGTTTAAATTTATTTCAAAGTCGGGCCTTTAAACAATCTTTGTAAAATCATTCAATCTCGACTAAGGTGTTATATCATATTGATTGTGAAAAAGTTTTCCAATAACATTATTCAACCCTTCCTTCTAGTGTTTTTCAGATACTTCATCTATGACAACGATTATGGGAGGAACTGTTGTCATAGATCCTTAAAATAAAATAATTATTTAAAATCTGATAGGGTTTATGGCCGAAGTTGCTTTTGGAACCTCTGCCAAATCCTTTTATGGTTCGGTTATTGGGACAATCATTGTCAGAGGTCCGATTTTACTTAAAATAATTTTTTTAATATAAAGGTCTATGACCTCGATTAGAGCCATAATCAAAGTCATTTACTTTTCTTGCCTCGGTTCTTACCATAATAGTTGCCTAAAGTATGCATCTTTTTTAAAAGATGGTTTTGTTTCTGTAACATCCTACATCATAGAAACAGACTTGCTTATGCAATAAAGTATGTACAACAAGTAATTACAAACCATAATATATTTTTCAATCAAAAACAAAATTATAATCATAAATTATCTCAATGTACAAATTATAATATGCTAATGTACAAATTATTATATCCTAAAATTTACATACTATTGTACAAATATATTACATATTTTGCAAGGTCTTTCCGTATGTAATGAATAAACTTGTCGGGAATTGGTGTATATGATTTCAAAACAATGGAGAAAAAAAACTGATTAAAATCAAATATTATTGTTTCCCAACCATTTGTAATATGGGCACAAATAGTGGTTGTCACCCAATGCATTGCATAGTAACCACACTCATATGAGTCAGTTTGTCTATTACACTACAATATATCATCATAATTATAAGTAATTAAGGAAGATTGGTGGAATAAAACAATTATAAGAAAGTATGGACCAAAATACCAAACTTTGAGGGTCAACCATCCAAGCTTTTTAGCATTTGCAGTTGATTTCCCTAACAATATCATATGTGCTGCAATTTAACTATGAAAAAAAATGTTTTAATATACACTTATATAACAAAGAAAGCTCATAACATTGAGGTTCTTACCTACTTGTTTGAGATGTTTGGGAGGAGACTTGTGAAATGAACAAAACTACACACTGGTAGGGAAACCACAAGTTGTTATCAATGTTGCCTTAAATAAATAATAATAACTTATTTTTTTATGTCTTAAAATTATAGATGAAACTTTCAAGTTAACAAACTACAATTATACAGCAATATAAGGGACAAAATATATATCTCCTTCCCTCATGCAAAACAATTAATGACATATGCTTGGATGTCATCAAATTTATTGCCTTCATGAGAGAGTTGGGGGTCAATGAACCCATAGACATCATTGAACCCCATATTGTTACTTACACCAAACATATACTTGAAAACAAAAAAAAAAATATTTCATGTAAGTAACATTGCATGCATCATGAAAGTTTCAGATAAGAAGACATCAAATATTTCAACCCCATCAACCTACAACAACTTCAAGTTTTTAACTAGTGGACTAAGATAAGCAACTATGTCATTTCTAGACTACCTTAGACTAGATATCATCATAGACAACATCATGTACTTTCTCTTCATGCCCAATCCAGGAGATAGGTTAAAAATTATCAATTTAATGGGTCAACAATTATGATTGGTTACCAAATCCATCACTAGCTAAACCAAGCCAAAGATTTCTACATTCTTGACCAAATTGGGGGAATTCATAATCAATATTTTTCCATTGCATTAAATCGGTTGGATGACGAAGCAGTCCGTCAATTGTTATCTCATATGCATGTCATTTAAGGATTTTAGCGTCTTTTGGATTCACAAACAAACACTTAAGTCTGGCCGCGATTAGAAGGTTCCAAACTACTTTCAAAGCAAAACCATCATTTTCTATCTAGCCACTATCTTCATTATTTTTTTTTCTACTTGTAAAGTGATAACACATTTTTCAGACATTTTTTCAAACCTTTGAACTCTTTCTTGTATAATATGCAACCATTCGGACATGCATGTATCCTTTTATATTTCGTACCCATCGTACAAAGAATTTTCTTCGCATCATAATTACAAGTGGTTAGAGTATTTCCATCTAGTAGCATTTCATTCAACAACAACAACAGTTGTGCGAAACTATTATCGGTCCATTCATTGGTTGCCTTCAAATTCATGAACCTTAACACCGCTGACAATCGTGTGAAGTTAGTTGAATCGACATACAAATGAGTTTTCGCGTTAGTAGGCGTCGTCTCATACACATGCGCTTGGGCAAAAGCTTCTATGCCAACACAGATCATGTCCTCTAATTTGTCTTCTCTCGGTCGATCTTCCATGGTGCAATCAAATACATGTTCAGTTAGAGAGATAGATGAAAAGTCTATTAATTTTTCGTGTCATGTCCATGTTTTATAACTTCGAAGGAAACCATGATAGATAAGATGTTCCTTAATTTAAGTTGCATTCAACTTTCTCTTATTCAAAAAATTGACACAAGGACATCTAAACTTCATTTCATTATCACTTCTACCCTCATTACGTTGTGCAAATTGTATAAATTTTTATGGTCCTCTCTCGTACTCAACACTGATGCATAGTGATTTAATCCAATCTCTATTCATACATACATACATACATACATACATACATACATACATACATACATACATACATACATACATACATACATACATACATACATACATACATACATACATACATACATACATACATACATACATACATACATATATATATATATATATATATATATATATATTGAAATTGTTCACACAATTTCAGTAATATTAAATTATCACTTTGATCGCTTTTGTATTCAAGGTTTAACCATATCCGATTCAAGAATATTCACTTTCTTTAGTTTATTGAACATATAAATTTCGAACAACATATCTAAAATTTCACAAAATTTTGTTAACATTTTACATTGGTTTTCATGTTACACGAAGTGAAAGTGATTATAAACCACAATCAAACATGCTCCCGAAGATCAATACAAAACATAGTTGCAAATATTCATGAATTTTAAGACATGTATATTAAATTATATGAATTAATAAATATGAAAAAAATGATTACTCTTCTTAAACTATCGAACCGAACAATTCAAGATTCAATTCTTATAAATTATTATCGTCTCCTCTTATATTTATTTTTTAAAATAACACATTTTTTTCAAAAAACTTGGAGATAGTAAATAATTGTTATATTGAATCTCAAAACTGAAAACTAAGGCTAATTCAATAAACAATATATTCAAGCATACAATAATTACATATCCAACATAAAAAAATGAACAATGTACAACAAAATTATAAACTCATATTAAAAAAATAAATTTTAAACATAATAATAGGAACCTCGGAGTGTGAAAGGTAGACAACAATGGAGAAAGATGTAACTATCCCTGTTTGATGTGACAATCAACATCACATCAAACAACTCAACAATAACTAAAAATATAGTCATGTTGAAACATAACTTAACAACCAACCACACAACTCTACAATGAAATGAAACAACAAAGCCAATAACACATACAACTTGACAACCATCACAAATAGTTCAACCACCTCAAATTTAATCCTAAAATAACATCACAAATTCAACCTAAACATTACTATTCAACTTTAAATAACCTGGCACAAACCATAAAGAACTCAATTCCAAACACCAACCACTCGACACAACAATAACATGCTCAAATTAAAACTTCTACAACAAAGATCAAAGCAACCAACACTGGTCAACTTAAAACAATACAGACTAAACTGAAAAGAGCACGGTTTCAAGCCTAAAGAGCATAAATTCAAAGCTTAAACCATAAGGATTAAACTTCTAACCTCACGAATCATTGCCTAACATATCAACTTCCACTTAAAACCATAAAACAACAAAGTTAAAGTTCAAACAACATATCAAAACTCCCTGCAACACATCCACAACCATGAACAACATGGTTCAACATTTAAACTACTCGGATCAAAGCTTAAACAACATGGTTCAAGACTTAAACAATAAAGATTAAAGCTTATACAACACAATTCCAGGCATGCCATGCTTTACCGAAATTTTAAACATCACGGATTAAGCCAACACATGATTGTTCACCTCAAACAACATGACACCCATCCATTTTGTGGTTAATCAAAGCTTATGCACTAAATTCTTATGCAATTTATCATATATATCAATCCAAAAATTTAAGCATTTAAAAACGTATACCACTATAACCATGATCATTGACCATAACCAAATTCTGCACAAGATAAAAAATTATATCTTATACCTAAAAAAAATCGCAACAAATCATATGAACCCTCAGTACCATAACATATACCCATAACCACTCAACAATACAAAATAAATATCAGAATTGAACAACCTAAAGAATTAATCATATACCCCAAAATTTCTTCTCTTGCAACCAGACACCAATAACCACATGATCAATATATCAACATACACAATCATAAAAACCTAAAAAAATACATTTATGCTCCAACCAAGGTTTTCACCACCCTCAAGTTCCATACCACATACCAAACTAAATAGACTATCATGTTTATCTTATCATACATATAACAAACAATACAAGTAACATCACACACCACACATTCAAATATTATAAAAATAAAAAGAATTAAAACATGCCTTATGCATACAACAAAAATCAAACAGATAACCTCCAACCATAAAAAACTCTAACCAATTGTGTCACATTTCACTTTTATAAAACTCATTATTTCTTATTTTAATTAATATTGTTCTGCCCATACCATCCTTCTAGATATTTTATTTTTCCGAAATCTTACACTTTTAGGATAGAGAGAATCAATACTAAATCTTTATCAATCAAGTGTTACACTATCGATTGAGCAACATGGTTTGCTCCATCAAGCGACTAAGTTCCAAATCCTACTTATAAATTTTGTGTTTTCATCTCTTAATCTATGATTGATTGTTTCTTAAAGAGTTCCTTAAGAAATATAATTGTTTAAACTTCTCTCTCACTCTAACCTTAAGTCATACCTTGAGCTGTACCACTTCATTAATCAAGTAAACACTTTAATGATAATACTATATACTTACAAGAAATACTATCACTACAGTGACTAACCCAACAGTCAAGTGTATATCCCTAACCAACATACAAAATATTACCTAACTAATTTCCAAAATTCATTAGTCAATTTTTATTTATTCTAACTCATTTTAAACATCAATTCACATTTTCTTTTTGGAAACAAAATGACATTTTCATATATAACTCAGCATGGTTCATATAAAGAAGAATTTATTGCATGTGTTAGAAAGTAAAGGAGAACCTACTCCAAAAATAAAAAATATAATTAATTAAAAAGGTCGAAGATATTACTTCTCAACTAGGGAGATTAAGACTTTAGAAACTTACAAAGAACATAAAGAGAAAAAGAAATTTAAAAATAGTGAATTAAAAAAAAACTAAATAATGAAATTTTATTTTATATTATTAGACCTAACTTGACATTTTAACTTTAATTAAAATCAATTTTTGTAAACTAGAAAAACAGGTTCTTACATGGTATATAGTATTTATAATAATTATTAAGTAATACATACACTATATACATTAATATTATAATGAAAATTATCATTTTTAGAAGTAATAGAATTCATATCTCTCTTTATATATTATACATATTTATCGTCATTCTCATATATTTTTAATTTGTCGAAGTATATTTTTCTATTTCATTATCCATATACATAATTTACTTAACATAATAACTCTAGTACACCAGCACGATATAACACCGGTTAAAATTAGTTATAGGCCCGGTTTTACAACCGGTGCATAATCAGACGAGGTAAAAAAATATAGGTTTTATGCCTCGGTCATGGACCGAGACAAAAGTGGTACAAAAGTGGTAAGATTATGCCCCGGATTTTAAATAACCGAGGTCGTAACACTTTTTTTTTTTTTTTAAATTTAGGTAACTCAGTTCAGTTCAGTTCAAGCAGATGGTGACCGAGATTCACAAAAATGCAACTGCAGAACCCAGAAGCGCAACCCATAACCCAGAACATAACCCAGAACAGCAGCCTGCAACGCAAAACAACAACCCAGAACCACCATAACAGCAACCCAAAACCCAAATCATGCCTCCATGATTCAATCTTCTCCACCCCCAACCTGCACAGAGAACCCAGAAACTCAAAAATCGGAGAAACGAAACTCAAATTGCAACAACCAAACTCAAATCGCAGAAGCCAAACTCAAATCGAAAAAACCAAACTCAAATCACAGAAACTCAAACGGTAGGAGAGAAAACAGAGATGGTGAGGGAGATCGAGGAATTTTCGCTGCCGCCGCGTCCTCGCCGTCGCCGCATCCTCGCCGTCGCCGCGTCCTCGCCGTCGCCGCGTCCACCATCGTTTCTCTCTCGTCGAAAACCACCGATCTCGCGGCTGTGCTGGCTGTGTGGGTGTTGTCGCGCGACGAGATCTAGACTCAAGGACGTTGGGGTCGTTGTCGGAGAAGGCGATGTCGCCGGTGGCGCGGTCGGGGACGACGCGAGAAAGCGATGGAGGGAGTGGGAGGGAGGGAGTCAGATCTGGAGGAAAGGAGGGAGAGTGAGGGAGCGAGGGTGGGGAGGAAGAAGGAAAGGAGGGAGAGCGAGGGAGCGAGGGTGGGGAGGAAGAAGGAAGGGAGGGAGAGCGAGGGAGAGAGGGTGGGGAGGAAGAAGGAAAGGAGGGAGAGCAGGGAGCGAGGGTGGGGAGGAAGAAGGAAAGGAGGGAGAGCGAGGGAGCGAGGGTGGGGAGGAAGAAGGAAAGGAGGGAGAGCAGGGAGCGAGAGTGGGAGTGAGATCTGGAGGAAGAAGGAAATGAAAGGTCAGTTAAGATACGTGCATATGACTCGGTTCACTCTCACCCGAAACAATACATGCGTATAGGTCTCGGTTCTACACCTGACCGAGGCATATAATCCTCATAAAAAAATGAAAAAAAAATAATAAAATGACTATATACCTCGGTTTCCGTTTAAAACGAGGCATAAACACTGTTTCGTAGCTTTTAGACTTCGGTCGTTACTTTAACCGAGGTAATATGCCACCGTATTTTAATAGGCTTCAGTTTCACCTAAACCGGTGCCTATAACGCGAGTTTAAAACCAATTTTTTTACTAGTGTAACATAATATGTAATCAAATAGTAATAATTTATAAAATCAAAACAATATCAATCTCAAACAAAGTTTGAATTTATTGAATATTAATTGTTGGTATGAATTTAATGAATATTAATTGTTGGTAGCAATTTTCTAGTAACACTTAAATATACTTAGTGATGTAGGAGGACTTATTACTCACTAGATCATCGGATCCACAACATCTATATTCTTGGGGTATTATTAGATTATTCTTCTAATAGTTAGTTAAAATACTATATTCTTCTATTACATTATATTGTTAGTAATGACATTACTAGTCTAGATACAATGTAATCTTACTAAAGTTCAAGAACTTCAAAGAATTGAATTATATGTAATTCTCACTTTCTTTTTTGAATGTGTGATTTTCATAAATTTTATGTGAATTAGTGCATTTGATTCTTGTATATATTTCTCAAGAACCGATTAATATATCATATCATCATTCTTTATCATGTTATGTTTTTTTTTATATGTTCTCTAAGTACTAGATCTTCTAGTGCTCCAATACATTTTTGTACGTGAACTTCTTGATTTAATACCAACAATATTCTAAGACTAAATTATTTCAGTAGTAATACATTTCACTTATCATATTACAAACATAAATAGACGTATTTATTTAACTCCCTTGACATAAAGATAGCGTGTCTACTAATAAAATCGTTCCTTTATACTTGAAAAAAACTCAAATTATATTATTCAAATTCTTAAAAGATTTAATTATTCATTGTGGACCCTTTTCTTTAATTAAAACCCAAAAACAAAAAATTAAGAGATTGAATTAACAATAGAAAATAAAATAATAATTCTAATAAAATATTTTTTATAATTAGCTTGACTTACCTATTCTACTTCCTCAATCTATTATAGAAATAAATAAGTCACACACTTAAAATTTCTAAAAAAAAACAGAAAAAAAAAATCTAAAAAGGTATGTTTAGGAACAACAGTTAAAATTTACCTATTGACACATTCTAAAATCAACAGTTACATAACCGTGGCTTTTGGTAACTTTTAGGCCACACTTACAAAATTGTTGTATGTTTAGGAAACATTTTTATATATGTGATCTAGTTTAGTTCAGCCTGAAGTAAAAAAAGCTATAGTGACTTATTAAATAGAGAATATAATTAGGCAGCTATTTACAGAAATTTTCATTCCTTCATCACTAAAATTTAGGTATGAGATTTCATGGCCATTTTTTCTATAAGCTGTAAAATTAAAATTTAATATATACATTGTGATTTTACGTGAATAATGAAAACATGAAAAAAATCCATTCTTTTAATCATTTTTGTCATAGTAAAAAAAATGTCAAAACATTAATAGAAAAGGTTAATGTTAATTCAAGAGAAAAGGTAAAATTTTGCAAACAAGATATGACATTATATACCATTAAAAAAGCCATGTCCCATACCTCAACCATTCATGAAAAATCAGAACATAAATTACCACTCATTATTCAAATGACATCACGAAATAACATTAACAAAACAGAAAACCAGAAAAAAACTAAGTCAACTAATCATCATCAGGTTGAATCTTCTTCTCTTTCTCATCCAAGCCAAGACTCAAACTATCAAAATTCTTCCGATTTTCTTCTTGATGTGCCTGCTGCAATTCCATAAGATCTTCAATCCTATATAGACGTAAAATATACTGTGAATCAGTTCAAATCTTCAATCCAATATTCAATGCTTAGACGAGTTATTCTAAAGTGCCAATGAATTCTTAATGCAAATTTCCTTCATTAAAGGTTATAATACAAACTGTTCCACGAAAGGTTCCACCAGACTCTTTTCTTCAATATCTTGTTCATCACCCGAATCCCGGGGTGCATCTGTCGCATAGCTGCAAACAAAATCACCACCAATATTTCAGATTTGTGTTGCTACCAAGTTTATGCAGCCTCAAATCCATTAATTCATAAGCTTTTGGAATGTATTAAACGAAAATGATAGTTGTTTATTTCAAATATTGCTATTAACTAACCAAATTCAACATCAGTAATATAGATTATACTTGTTAAAGTTTATTAATGCCGGTGTCACATAACATTCAATTAGGTAATTCGGGCTAAAAGGGTATCATACAACTCAATAAATTCAAGGCTCAAGGTTTAGAACGAAAGGTGTTTGATATTGCAGAAGATAGGATAGGAAAAACTGCAAAAAATACTGCATACAACTGCTCCTTTAGATTTCCAATTTAATATAACCACCATAAGTTCAAGCATGGGTTGAATTGGAATAAGTGCTGCATATAGAAGATCATTATCTTTTTAGAAAAGGGAAATCAACATCCTTCTTGTAAAATTAGTTCTATTTCTACATTTATTACATTTCCCAGAACGTGATATTAGCCATAACCAAAAAGGGAAAACAGTTTATTTTAACTACATTCTTTTAACTTTCTGCACTTTGAAGTCTCAGTTTCTCATGCTTGGTCGTTCTCACTTTACACAGACTTTTCAAAAGAAATACATATCAAAAGAAGGATCATGATCATACCCTTTTGATTGGGAAATGTCTGTTGCTTTGCTAGAGAAATCTTCACCAGGATGTATAGAACTGGAGTTTATAGCAGATTCATTGACGATAAACGGTGTCAAAAGTGGTTCAGGCACTGGTTCAGCCCTGGAAGAAAACTTCACCTCAATCACTGCCTCTTCATCTGTGTAATTAAACACTGAATAATTTCCTGTGTGGTTTTAGAGGTATCTGCATAAGTAAGCTACTGTAGCACAAGAAATCATTTTAAAGATCTAACTTTTATTTCTCTTTGGTATACCCCTATTAATAAAAATACGAGAAAACGACCTAGAAGCAATAAAAAACTAAAAAGGTTCTGATTTTCACCTGTGTAAGACTCAGAACCATTGGCTTCTGTTTAGTGAAGAAGTTCCTCTCCAACACCATATCTAGGAAGCCCCCTAGTTCCATTATTTTTCTTCACTCCTTCAATGATGTTTCTCAATTCCAATTGGAGCCTCTCCAGGTTCCTCCTTAAGGCAAGAGATTTAGGCTTTTCCTTTGGCAACTTGCTCTCCATGGCCTCTTCAATTGATTCAAGCTTCTCCATCAAAGAAACTTCTTTTCTTATAGGCTTGAATGCTCAGAAAGTGTTACTTATGTACAAAAGGATTAGTGCAGCATATATGGAAAGCTGAGTAGAAACAACTCCATGCAGGGTGGTTGTGAAACTTACCATAAAGAGAAACTGGAAATCATTACATTACTGACTAAATTTGAAAAAGTATTTTCATCAAACATCAAAGGCTGACTAAATCTTGGCTGTTCCTTGCATCAACCGTGAATTGGATACACTGCAAACGAAACTGTTACATGCAAAAGATGTTCTGTTGGAACAGTCAACGGTCAAAGCCAAAATAAACATTCAAAACAATAAAAATTTTCAAACTTGACCATTTAAAAAAATACCAACAATATTAAAACAGAAGGGGACTTTCACATTAAAGATTGCTCATTCAACCAACCCAGGTCAATCGCAGAAAAAGGTGATATTTGCTTTTCTTCATTTTTTTTTTTTCTAAATTCAAAGGGAAACAAACACAGAACAGGACATGCTTTTCTGTCAATTTCAATTTTGTTTACTCATTTATTTGTCTTCTGACTCATTGATCATCGATCACTCACACGTGCCACTTTGCTCATTTATTCTCTGACAAAATCTTACCAAATTAAACCACGTTTGAATAAGCTTTTTGTGTCGTGAATTGAGAAAATATATATCCCAATACAGTCATCCAATGCTATGTGCTTTCAGTTATATTTTTAATCGTTTATTTAACTCCATTTCCTCCACTTTTACATTAACATCTGAACCCCAAGTGCGTTTTAGAACATATTTTGTAATTGTAAAGCATATATGTTTATATATATGTTTATAAATATATTATTAATGTAAAAGATGTATGTTGGATATAATATTTGTGAAGAATGGTTTTGTTAAATCTTTCTTAGAGGTCTAGAAATCATATGATTCAACACTAAATTGTCTCAGTATTTAAGTCTCTTAATATCTACTGAACCATTGATAGAACCGTCTAGTAGCTACTCTGATATGTAATGAGAAGCACTTGGTCTATGCATGTTTCACATGTGTTAATTATAAATAGGACATTGTTGTAAAAAATAATGTTCAAGTTGTATATGTGAGTGAGAGTTTGGTCTGCTAAGTTGTAATCTTTGTAATTATAGTGAATTCTCCTGATGTAGGTTAAAGTTTGTTTAAACTTCATACAGACCATGTTAATTTTGTTTCATGTGATTCTTTGTCATTATTATTATTCACTGATTCTTTCTACTCTATCATAAATATTGTTTTTTTATGAGTGTGTCGTTTTTGGAAGGGATACTTGGTGAAGATAGAAAGGATGTCATTCAGCTCAAAAGATTCTAGTGTTAAATATGAAACTCTTTAAGGAAAAGAAATATTTTATATTTTACTTATGATCTTATTACATAAATAAAACTCAAAATGACGACAAGTTGAAAAATGTTTGTATTACCACTTTATATAGTAGATACAAATAATTACTTTGATATAATAAATTAAGATTCATTTTTATTAAAGGTATTAGTAACAAATTGAGTATGCTTATAATTATTATAAAATTTCCGGAAGGCAAAGTATGACAAATTACTCGATTTCATTGAGGTACTATTGGAATTTTTTTCTTTTTACTTGTAACTTTTCGCAATTGTTATGTCAATAGTATAATATGACAGATATATGTGTTATTTATATATTGTTGTATAATATTTCATTCTAGATTATCTTATCCTTATGTAATTTAGCCATTAACTGATTTAGAAACTAATTTAACATATAATTATTAGTTCATCCTCATGTAATTCAGTCATTAATTCAATTAAATACTAATTTAAAATGTAATTTTAATAAGTAACTAAAATTTAGGTGTAAAGTCATTTATTTAATTAAAATTAATTTAAAATATAATTTTTGTAAGCAGTAAAACTTAGGTAATTTATTAAGACGTTATGGGACGAGGAGTGATCGGAGGAGAAAAAATCAATGTTTGAACGAGTATGAAAATTAAACATATTATATGGATTATAGTAAATAAACAACATAGTATTTTCTTTTTAAATTTAAAATAATAAAATATTAAACATTTTATACTAATTCTAGGTCTAATTAATATAAAATACTTTTGTAATTTATTATAAAATTGTTCCTGTATATTTTTTATATCAGTTTTAGATCTAAATGATATAAAAAGTCTAAATAATTTGTTACAAAATTTCCATTGTATTTCTATACCAATTTTAAATCTAACTAATATAAAAGTTTCATCATATATATACAATAATGCCACTTATTATAACAAATGAATTGTAAAACACTATAATAAATCTTCATAAAAAAAATAAATGTTACCCTAATATTGTATTTAATATTATATTATGATTCACAAAAGTTTAGTTGTCTTTATATAAAAATAAATTCACTCATCAATTATATAACAGTGAACATGTTACAGAAACTAATCCAATATATCCTATAAATAGTGCAGTGAACATATTATATTAAAACTAATGTAGTGATTCAATATAGGCAAATTAAACTCTATGGTCTCAATATGTATTATTAAAATATTATCTATTTCTTTATTTACGTATTTAATCTTTCACTTTTTAAATTAACAATTAATATCAAATAATTAATATGTTAAAACCAGTCCAAACATGAAGTATCTCTATTGCATACAAACAATATTATTATCAATTAAAACTAAAAATAAACATAAAAAATACATAATGAAATACAATACTAGGTGATTAATATCAGTTTTTTATTATAATAGTATTAAGTCATAACATTCGATTTACTATTCAAATTTTTAAAGTAACAATTAAAATAAATAATGTATTATTATGTTAATATTTTTTAAATTCAATTTTATTCATATCTTAAATACTATAATAATAATAATAATAATATATTAGTACTATCAGTTTTTTTCTTACAGATAGTTATTTTTTTTAAAATATTTACTATTTTATAAATTCAATTCTTAAATGTTTTACAGGTATATAAGTATTTCAATATGAGTTGAATAATATATGAATACTAATATCCAATTTTTTATTTGTATAAAATTATATTTTTAAATTGTATTTCAAGAAAAATAATTATTAATTAAGGATACAATAGTTAAACATATCATTTATACATAATACACAATTTAATTTTTTATATAGTTATTAAATATATTTTGTAAACAATAAATAATTACAAAAGGACTTCATTGATATTTATTTACATTTTAAATAATGCTTAACGTAAAATAAATTAATAAACTATGTCTATATAATTTTAATTCCATTCAAACCGTAGAAATTGTTACAGAAGCTATAGCGATAATAGTTACTGTTTTCTTAAATAGTTAGATTCAAATTAGACTATATTTAGGATTTAATAATTCATTATATTCAAATCTTGACTGTTTTAAAGATATATAAATAGTATAATAATAAAATTGAATATTAAATGCTTTAAAATATATTCTAAGATAAATTATATTAAATAGTAATGATTTCATATCTTTGGTAAAAATTAAAATAATTTATAATAGTTTATTTCAATTCATAATGATGAATATAAATATTATATATAAGTATAGGTTTTTTTTTTACTTAATTATATTTTCAAAATAATGGTAAAACTTAAAATAAGAAAATTAGTGATGTTTATCTAAATTTTAAATGTTGGAATGTACAAGTAGTATATAAATTTCGTGGAGTTTCATAATTGATAAAGAATTAAATCAATTACATTAGTTATAAATATTACAAAGTTTTACTAATCATAAATTAATATAATAATTTTAAATAATTTTTTTAAAAATCATACATGAAAGTCAACTACAGTATTATATTATAATTCTTATAATTTTATTATTATTATTATTATTATTATTATTATTATTATTATTATTATTTAGGCATGAATATATGCTTTTAGTTTCTTGTAAAATAATTGAGTTTTTAATTTTAGTTCTCAAGTTTCTATATTCTTTTTGGTTTATGTGTAAAAGTAAAAATTATCACTTTTTAGCCCTAATATATAGTATATGATATTAATTATTTATTTGTGTGTTACATAAAAAAATAAATAATAATTTCAAATTATTTAGTTAAAATGAATATTTAAAGAATAATTATTTTAAATTATTTAGGATTACAAATCAAATAAAATTATTTTGTAGGATATAAAACAAAAATTTATATATTTTAACGGGTCAATAAAGTAACTTTTTAAATTTTATAAGATATATAATATAACATATTTTAATATAATAATACTAATAGAATAAGACCGTTCATAATTAATAATAAGATAGTAGATAATTTACAAAATAAATATATAGTACCTAATAAAATTACTCAAGAGAAAACATAACTATAATATATATATATATATATATCATCCTACAACTCATACATAGCACTATTCATAAAAGGAGATATTATTCCGAAATTGTTGTCTCTCATTCTGTTGATGTTGATGTGTATCTATATTTATATCTTTATCCAGTAATACAAAAATCGCATACAACTTCAAATATTTTAAGTTTTTAACGGCGAATTCGTGAACGACATCAGGAGACGTTAAATTTACGTCGAATTTTGTTAATATACGATCTTAACTTAATGTCGTATTTTGTCAATATTCAACGTTAATAAAAAAATTTTATTTTTTTTAATTAATTGTGATCCTTTTTTACAACTCTATGACAAACAAGTTCAATCAAACAACAACAAACAAGTTCAACTAAACAACAACAACAAACGAGTTCAACAAAAAAACAACAAACAAGTTCAACAAATAAGTTCTTCAAAACGAAAACGAAAACAAAAACTAACCTTCAAAAGGTGAGTTTGTCGGAATAAAGTTTCGTCATAGTAAGAGAGAAAGCAGAATGCGCCTATGAAAGACAAAAGCATGAAAATAATCGGTTAAAACAAACAAAAATCATACATAAAGTAATTAATTAACATGCATTTGTATCAAATGAAAGAAATATTACATGTGATACTCGTCAAACTTCGTTCGTGAAAAGTTTGAGAAGAGAAGAGGGTAACGCGCGCTAAGATAAAGTGAATGAATTTTCAATCTCCAGCTCAAATTTTTATTGAATTCACTATCATTTTATCATTTAAGTTTTTCTCTAAGATATCAATCATTGAATAAAGACTTCATCGTTGGATGAAGTACAAGGTTGAGTTATTATAAAACAAACAAAAACCTAAAATTTGAAAATAAACTCTTTCAACCAATGACATAAAACAATATATAACTTTTAATAACAAACAACAAGGCCTTGGTGTATAAAGTTTCCAATCTAGAGTGACTTCGACACTCTAAAGACTCTCAAATATAATGTACACCCACATTGTTTATAAAGTTCTTTGTGTAAAGAAATTTGTCCTTTGTTTTCGACATTCTAATAATTATTTCCTCCACTGAGCTACCAATTAAGAGAGATTCTCTCAAAACACTCACCCAAGGAACACCGACTCTGAACTGAGCCTAAACCACCATTATATTCAAAATTCTCAATCAAAGTCCATCCATACAAAAATAAAAACACCTTTAAAAGTTTTCATAAAATATTATAGATATCTTTTTCTATCTTTCTCTCACGGTTTCTTAGAAAATTTCTTAAAATTTCTTTAAATGTCTTGTGTACGACAAAAATTATACCCATAATAAATCTTATATCTTTTTACTAAATAATCATCATATATAATTTGTTTATATTATAATAACTTGTATATTTTTAAAAAATTTACATTATAATAACTATTCATATATCTTTTAAATAAACTAAATAATAAATCACCTTGAATATATATTTTTTAATTTTATTATAAGTTTTCCGGAACTTATTTTGAACTCTCAATTTCTAAAATGTAACACCTAATTTCTTGCACTTTTAGTCTGTAAAAACAATCAATGGTGAACCACACAGGTAAGTGTTGAAAATATGTTATTTGCATTGATTCATTCATTATATGTTATTATCGGAAAATAACAATAGAAAAACAAAAAACGTTAAAAAAACCCTAAACATAAAAGGAAAATTATAGAATGACAAATTCCAGTCTTATGTTAAATACAAAATAAATTATGCATTTTTCTCCTTAAAAAAACTTATTTTACATAATTTACAGCATAATTTTCTCCTTTTAGTTTTACTCCGTAATTTTAAAAGACTCTAGCTTATAATTTTAATTATTAAAGCACAAACTAGATTTTTCAAGAATTATAATTAATATTTGAAATTCAGTTCACTTAAAAAGTATTAGATTAAAATAAAATAAATAATTTTTTTCGTCAAGAGTAAAAAGTTATACTGAATTTCCTGCAAAATTACTTTTTAGATAAGAATGCTTAATTATATTTTGAATCTCTAAAATTTGGTTTGATTGATCCCAAATTTTAACAAATGTCATTTTAGGTTAATAAAATTGAAAAAAAAAATGTTCACGGAATGTAATAAATTGGAGAACTTTAACCGAATTTAACTGTAAATTTTAGAGACTAAAATATATTTGAGACAAAAGTATTTCAAACAAAATTGTTTTACTGTAAAAACTGTTTGATTTGGTAACATGTGTTGGCAAAGAACAAGGGATTAAAGTTGCATGTGTGAGTGATAAATAACCAATCTTTTTGTGTGTCAAAAGTGAAAGTTAAGAGTTTCAGAAGGGAAAGAAATGAGCAAGAAAATTGACGCGAAAACACGTCCTCTTCTGCGTTTATTTCCCTTTGAATATACAAAAGAATGAATAAAAGCCAATACACCCTTTTGCTGTGATGGATTTGGGTTGTCTCAGTGAACAATGTTTAATGTTAGTCAATGGTCTAAGTTTGAACCTTTTTGTTGTTTTGAATGTTTATTTTGGAATTGACCATTGACTGCATTCCAACAGAACATCATTTGCAAGTAACTGCTCGTTTGGATTTTATGCAATTCTCAGGTTTGAAGCAAAGTACAGTCAAGATTTAGTCTGTCTTTAACCGTGTTCACAATTATTTTCCCAATTTAATCAGCTGTGTAATAATTCTCACCTTCTGTATAAGGAGGGTTTGAAAAAGTTCCCCAGATTCTACTAAACTTTCCATATATGCAGTGATACATTTTGAATATAAATTTCATTTCCCTGAGCATTGAAAGCAATCACAAAGAAAGGTTTTTTGGTGAATGAAGTGAATTGCAGAGACAATGAAGAGGAATATGCCAAAGCAACAGCGTGGTCTTGCTTCAAGGAGAAACCTGGAGAGGCTGAAGCTGGAATTGAGCAGCATCAAACAAGGAGTGCAGTCTTATGAACTGGTGCAGGGAAATAATGGAACTTGGGGATTTCTTAGATATGGTATTGGGGAGGAACATGACCAAACCGAAGCAGATGATGGTGCTGAGTATAATAAAGGTGAAATTGGAATTTTTCTTCTTCTTCTCTTTATTGTTTCATAATAGTCGGCATATCAAAAGTACTGAAAAGACAGATTATGCATGCCTTGACATTATGTATTCTGATGTGTTGCAGAAATTCTGTATTTTGTCAGCTTTGTGCATTTGTAGAAGCAATGATTTTATTCTATTTCTTTTATCTAAATGAAGTTCTTGTGCCAGAAATAGCTTACTCATCATGCAGATCTCTTTCAAACCATGCAGGAAATTGTTCAGTGTTGAATTACACAGTTGAGGAAACAGTGGTTGACATGAAATTCCCTGCAATAGGAAGCAAAGTTGAAGTAGTGCCTGATCCACTTTTGACACAGTTTATCCCCAATGTGTCTGCTCCAAACTCCAGTGATATCCACGATGGTGAAGGTTTCTCCAGCAATGTCTCAGATGTTTCCAATGTAAGAGGGTATGATAATTTTTTCTATTTGTATATTTTGTAGTATAGACATGTATGAATAAAGTGAAAAAGAACAAACATGATACGATAGTTAAAAGTGCTGAGCATTCAAAGAATGTAGTTAAAAAATTAACTGTTTGTTCCTTAGTAGTCATTGCCAATCTCTTGTACTGGGAAATGTTACAAATGTAAGAATATACCTAATTTTGCAGGAGGTTGGTTTCCCTTTTCTGAAAATACCATGAACTTCTACATCTCAAGTTTTTAGATGTAGTTTTCTAGCCTAAATTGAAATCCTTGATGCATTGAATTTTGTGCACTTTTTTGCACATCATAAAGGTTCAGTATAGATCCTGCATTGAAGATCTGAACTAAATTTTGGTATATTTTACATATATACAGGATTGAAGTGAAGTTGCAGACACATCAACGTGATGCTTGATTCTTGATTTGGATGAGATAGAGAAGAAGATTCAGTTCATTGACTTAGGATTCTGTGTTTCTGGTTTTCTGTTTAGATTAATGTTATTTTGTGATGTCATTTGAAGAATAAGTTGTAATTTATATTATGATTTTTATGAAATATGCTCTTTGAATGCCATATTTGGGATAGTGACTGAAATTTTCTGAGATCAAGGTTTGTCATTTCTCATTAACGATTCTATAGATTTTTTTTATCATACGGCAAAAGAGAAAGATACATGGTTTGTTTCTCACTTTTCCGATTTGCATAAAAGTACAATAATGTGCTAAATTTGTACTTCATGTGTTTATAAAAAAAGAAAGAATTTGAAAAATAATGATGAGAATGTAGAGATGGATGTGAAGATGACATTAGTGTTAGCTTATGATTTTTTTTTAACTTGAATAATGAAATTATTTATGTTTTTGTGTTGTTGTAGGTTACTGTAATAAGGTAATTCATTAAATTGTTATGGATAAGTTTTAAAATTTTGAGCAATCTGCATATTTTTTGCAATAGATTATAAAAAAGTTCTGAGAATAAAATACTTTCGATTTTTGTTTTATATTAATTAATTACAAGCAATTCAGAATTATGAGTTCTTCTAAATAAGTCTAAGTATCAAAATAATTTATTATTAATTTATTGTAATTATTATTTAAAAAAGGTATATGACATACTTTTAGTCTGATTATTCAATAATTTACTTAAAAGAAACTATGGTGATAAATTTTCAATTATTTTAAAAAATGTATATTTTATGTCAGTTATTATAGTTGTATACTAAAAGTATTTACGGGGAATGTGAACATTTGGCATGCATGATATATGAATGGAGGGTAAGAGTGTTGGAGTTACTCAAATAATTGCCATTGAATTTTTCATGGGAAGCCCTTATGATAAAGTTCTGATATGTAGATTTCAAGAAAATGAATGGGTCCCATGATGTAATACGTGTTTACATGGTCGTACTCATATTTATTATCGCTGTTAACTTCAGCTTTAAAATAGTCAATATAGAAACACTTCACTTGAAAGGATAGGAATAGTAGATATGATTTTGTTTATAATAATAAATGAATGAACATAAATATGAATTCAAGTTATTAATATAATTAAGTAGGCGCTTCATAAAAATATAAATGTAGTTATAATCTTAAATAACTTTTTACATGCAATCTCTTTGTATGATTTTCACATCAAATTAAAATTAAGATAATTGTATATATAGGAGAAAAAAGTGGATGAAATTTAGTTTTGATAATTATAAATATATTTTTTTATACACCGACTATTTGATAAAAATAAAAAAAGAGTTTGTATTGTGTTTTTAAGAACTTTGTTGTCTAATTGAGCTGTAAATATTAAGTGTACTTGTTCAAGTTTTTTTCTTTTTTGGAAAAGAATGATATTTATCATTTGTTATATTGCAACTTGTTAGATATTGTTAGATATCTTAGATATATGATATTTATCGTTTATCTTCAATTATTTATCTTATGTTACTTTGTTATCATTCTTCATTTATTTCTTCTGTGGCCATTCATAAATCTATCAATGATGCCTTAGCCCATCTGGTTGGCGTCAGTCCATGCTATATGAATTAAATGCTCTACAAAATAGTAGAACTTTAGCTCTTCCCATTACTGTCTAAGAAATCTATTGTTGGTTGTAGATGATTTTTTGCTATCAAAGTTGGTTCTTATGGTATTGATTGCCTGAAAGTCCACCTGGTGGCCAAAGGTTAAACACAATTTTTGGATTGGACTATGTTGATACTTTTTCTGTAGTGACAAAGATGACTTTTGTTCATTTATTTATAACCATGGATGTTTTTCAACAATGGTCTCTTTATCAGCTGGATATAAAAAATGTTGTTCTTAATGGATATTTGTAATAAAGAGATTTATCTTGAGTAAACTCACGAATTTGTTGCTTAGAAATAGTCTTTTGGTTTGAGATGTCGTCTTCACAACTCTTTAAATGACCTAAAATAGTCTCCCATGGCCTAGTTTGGAAAGATTAGCAGTGTTGTTCAACAATTTGGTATGAAGCGATGTGAGACAAATCATTCAATCTTTTATCATCACTCGAGTGTTGGATGTTGATAAGTGCTTATTTTAAGTGAATTTTAAAATAATTTTGACATTGATTTTGCTTTAATTTTGTTTAAATTATTCTTAATTCATCCTTATTTTGTTTGTTTTGCAGTTATTTAATCATCATAAACGAATTTAAAACCATCTGGAAACAAAAATTTATTCCAATTCCAAAACTTAAGATACTGAACTAAAATTATAATTTAAAAATAAATTATTGTTCCAAACACATTACGAAAATTCCCCAAAAGAATTCCCTATGCGCCTTCTCACTCTAGGAATCTCTAGCATCATTTGTAACAACATTGATCCTGTATAATAACACAAGTTATACGTTCATCACACAAACAGAGACAAACAATGGTGAGCTAATAAAAAAATAACACAAGATAATATATAATAACTATATGCACCGACATTGCTCAAATCGTCCATTCCAATCCATAAAGTTATAACGACATTCATGAAATACGAAAGCATATTACCATCAAGTCACACAACCTGCTCAAAGGAGGGTACTTCAATTCGTCTTGCCATCACGGTCAGAACTTGTTTCCCCTGCTTCCTAAAAGTCTTATGAGTAAAAGTTTTGTCTACTTATCGAAGACTCACAAATAGAGCACCATACTCAACTCAAGTCAAAACCTTATAGGCAAAACATCCTTCCCTTCCCCCGATTTACCAAAGCCTTCGGCGAAAAGGAATAACACCTGAACCTCCCCTTTTCCCAGGCTTACCAAAGCCTAAGGCGAAAAGAAACAAAATTCAACTCATAACTTACGGAAATAAGACATAATAATCAAACGCATCTTCCAGTACCAACTGAAATTACTATCCACATCACATCAAACAACTCAACCCACAACCCACAATACATCCATATTAAAACATAACATAATAACCAACCACACAACTCGACAACGAAATACAATAACACGACCAACAACACAAGCAACTCGAGAACCATGACAAATAACTCGGCCAAAGTAAAAAAGGCTGACCTCTAAATCACACAGACCAAGTTTTAAAACCTTTAAACCAAAGTCTAAAATAACTTAGTCAAAACAACACAACTTTGTAAAAAAAGACCGGGCCAAGACTAACCTAGCTCAATACAAAATAATCTAGCCTCACACAAAGTAACCTAGCCCGATACAAAGCAACCTAGTCCAATACAAAGCAACCTAGACTGTCATAAAGCAAAAATAGCATGGAAACATACTCAAATAGCAGGGCAACATACAAAACATCACGACAACATACCGAAACAACATGAAATTGACATTTCACTACATGAATCCAAGCTTAAATAATTTAACATGAAACAACACGTCTAAGTCTTCCAGCAACACAAAACGAAGCACAATCAGCTTGGTACATAATATCCACAACATGGTTCACAACAAACAACATGATTGATACTTAAAACAATACATCCAAATAAAGGCACAAATCAGCACAACCTGGAATGATTGGAAACAACTTGGATTAAGCATAAACAATACAGTTCAAAGTAAAAACAACTCAGTTTCAACCATAAACATGTTTTGCTTAATATCTGAACAACACGTTTGAAACCAACCAACATAACACCATTCAGTTTGGTGAGTAAGCCACTTAAGTACTAATTTCTTAGGAACATTCCCAATATAATCAACCTTTACAGAGCATCAAAGCATAAAAGCATATGCACAAAATCAAAAAGTATATTCAAAATAGCCCCAACAATCATACATCATACAGTAATCCATATACCTCCAAAAATTTATTCTCACATATCACATTCTCGTGTCATCTTGATCCTAAGAAAATTTTCAAAAACTAAGAATTGACTAGTTTAATTTCAAAAACGTAAAAGAACCCCTGCAATTACTCATTCATTGTCCAACAATGCATAAATACCAAAACCAATCATGAACCAAAATAAAACATAACGACGACCAACACCTAACACAATGACCATCACAAAATCACAAATTACTTTCACACCATAAACTCCACAGCCCAACACAACGTGAACACGACAGTAAAAATGAAAGGAAAAGCACCTGAATAATAAAGATAGTTCATATTTGAAATATAAAAGCATGGAATGATGCAACCAACACAATTTATGTAATTAACATATACAAACAAAAGGATTGCTCCCCTAACCTTGGTTTCCACAACTTCCTTGATCAGAAAACATCCTTCTACAACACTAATGAGCTCTCACGAACCTTCAACAGAAACACTATTTTTCTCTCACGGTACACTCATGTTTCTGTAATGTTCCAGTTCTGGGAGTCACTTAAGTGCATCAATCACTACAATTTTTTCGCAGCATAATTAATTTTTTTATAAAGAAACAAAGTTATTACAACTTGAAATAATACTTAACCAAATCCAAACATAAACATAAAGAGTTTAAAACAAATTCTTAATTCTTTTCGCATAAGTAAATAAACTTTAATGAAACTCCCATCGCAGATTCTCTCTCTCGTCAATTACACTACTCTAGAAGCATCTGCATTCCTATCTGATCTCGCATAACACACACGTTATACGATCATCGTGACAAACACAAACAAAAATAAATAAATGTATGAGTGAGCTAAGCAATCAAAGAATGTGATATAAACTGGCACATGTGGGGCTGAAGACAATTAATTCTTCAACCACCCTGACAGCAACCTAAACGTACGATATGGGGGGCCGGACGTCTATAAAATTATAGACGTCCGTCCCCCTCCCCAACGGACATTTATTGGGATGACAGGGGAGTTGAAGCGTTCATTTGTTCAGCCTCTTAGACATTCGTGCCCCTTACACGGACGTCTATAATATTATAGACATCTGTCTCCCCTCACAACGAGCGTCTAGAGTTTCACTTATTTACGAATATGCCACCGGTCAATTATTTACGTTGAGGCTTTTGTGGACGGACGTCTATGGGGGGACGTTAAAAGCCAATTCTGCACTAGTGTTGCTTTGGAGTTAGAGATGAGTGAGAAAATGTTTGTGTGTGTGGTGAAGTCCCCCAAAGAGGATACTATTGTCCACCCTTTTGATTTCTTGCCACAGGGATTTGTGGTCAATAAAGGCATGAAAGTGGTAGTGAAAGTGGCGATTGGTGAGAATGGGTTGGCGAAAAGAGGAGAAATTGCGAGGTTGTGAAGATGGTGATGGAAGGTGAGGAAGGGAAAAAAATACTTCACCGAATGAAGCAGCTGAAGGTGGCTGCTGCCACAACTCTGAGGGACGGTGGCTCATTGTCAACCCAAAATTCTGAATTGGCACTTCTTTTTCTCCGAATTTTCCCCAATCTGATATCAATTGCAAAGCAAGGGTTGCATTTAATTTAATTTGTTTTTCCCAGTTTGCCCTTAATTAAATTTGATTTCTCTTGCACTCCAATTTTTAATACAAAATACACTTCACACACGTTTTTAATGACACATCAGATTAAATAATACCCTCAGCATGCCACGTAACACAATCTTAAACGTCGTTTGTCCAATTTGACGAAAGACCTCTATTTGTTTCAATTTTACAAAAATAAGGATCCAATTGAGACATCGAACAAGTAAGGGACCTATTTGAGATTCTGGAAGAAAATAGGGTCCTACCGAAACATTAAACCTTCTACAATATATTTATAGGCTGCACTATTTTGGGCCATTGGGCTAGTTTGACCAAAAATGGATTTGAGCCTGCAGCTTAAGTGGGACGATGTCATTTTGGTGTTGAATTTTCTGTTGCCTTTGGGGGTCATAGCTCGAGACATTCATTTGGGGCAGAAGAATTCCTTTGAGCTAAGTTGGCGAGAGCGTAAGAGTAAAAAAACAGAACACCCTTGAAGCTAGGGCTTTTGCAAGTGAGGAGAAGAGAGCGAGAGATAGCGAAGTAAGCTCGTGACCCTTACCGAACCCTGACCGGAGCTGACCAGTAAAGATGAAGAGGGTGATCAGAGGGCTTGAAGAGAAAAGAAAAGAGGATCGTCCGATGAAGACAAGATTAAAGTGTCACGAGTAAGTTTCTTCTTCCCTTTTCCCTCTTTCATTTTCTTTGTTTTTTTTTCAACCCTATATAAAGGGGTTTGCTTCTGCCATGTATATACTTAGAGACACACACAACTTTTACATTTTTTACGATTAGAGTAGAATAGAGAGCTTAGGGTTTACATTTTCCATAGAGTAGATTTGAGTTTCTTGTGCGTTATGATCATGTTCGCGTCGCGTTCGATACATCCTCTATTAACATTCGTTTTTCATTAATAAAGATTTCTTCTACATTGATGATTCTCTGTGTTGAGTGTTTGATGATTATGTTGTTTTGATTCTTTTTTAAAAGTTTTCGTATTCTTGTTTGATTATGAGATTGTGTCTCTTGTTTTGTTTTAAGAAATTGATTTGGACTCTATAACTATATTTCTATGATTCCTTTGGGAATTAAAAGACTTCACACTGAGCATACTTTTTCGAGATGTCTTCTCGAGTCAGAGATGAGTCCAATGCATAAAAATTCATTCAGATTTATGTTTCTATCCTTTTTTTTTGTTTCTACTATATGTGATTTTAAATTTTGTAATTGGATTCTATTTGAGAATTGTGAAGGAAAACATACAAATTTCTACATCTGTTTTAGATGTAATAGGACCCCAAAGTGGGCCTACATTTTAAAGAGGTCTTCTTGAGATATGTTAAGCTTCATAATTGTTAGACTAAGTACAATTTCAATCTTGTATTTTCGGTTCTTGTGAAAGTGTGCATTGGTTGAATAATTGAGTGAGAATTTCCATTTCAAGTTCTGAAATATGAACTAAAATGACCCAGAAAGGGCTTAACTTTCTCAAAATATCTTTCTGAAGAGTAATTGAGACTCTTTCTTTCAATCTATTGCAGATTTGCCTCTAATCTTTGCTTTAGCCTAATATCTTTAGTTTGCTTCTTTATTGATGTTAGAATAGTCTTAGTTTAGATTGTGATTTTACATCTCTTTCCATTTGGTTTTGTACATGATAATCTAGTGTTTGCATTTACATTTACATTTCTAGAATAGGCATCTAAATTTAGATATAGCATTTATAATTTTTAGGTTTTGTTATTAGGCCGTAGCAATGTTCAGTAGTTTTCCTTTCTTTTGCACTTAATTTTCATATTAGATTATGTCATGTTGTTGTTTTTGTTTTAGGTAGTTTAGAATGTTAATTTCTTGCTTTTTTATTTTATTTCATTTTATATTTCTTTCTTTCTTTTAAACAGTTTGTAGGTAATGTTTTTTTTTTCTTTTTAATTTCTTTGGTTTATTTCTTTTTCCCACATTGCATTAGTAGTTAGTAGTTAGTTAATAAATAGTAATAAGAATTAACTTTACATTTTAAAACTTAATTATACCGAGTCCTAATATATATATTATGGTCATTCATATGCTATATTAGTGGGGACCAAACTTTGTTCTATTTTTTGTCACCAAAATCCAATTTAACAAGAGTTATATACTTTTTGTGAAAGTTTACAAAGTTTTGCATGGTGTTTTTGCTTCTTGGTTTGAAGTTGGAAAAATGTAACATCCAGAAAAAATAATTTAATAAGGTAAATAATAATAATTTTCATGTGGGACCCACTTAGGGGAAAGAAAGAGCAAACATGCATTAGTTGTATGAGAGAGAGAGTGATGAATTAGAGCATTACGATGAAGAGTGATTCTCCCTGCACCTCACGGTCTTCCTCCTGCACCTCCAAAACATATTTTAATTCCAATGATACCCTTCACAGAGAAACCTCATTTTGAACTGCGGCAACTTCCTCCTGCACCTCCAAAACATATTTTAATTTCAATGATACCCTTCACAGAGAAACCGCAGTTCGATCTGCGGAAAGCACAAACCCACCAGCGCAGTTCAAAATGCGTAAAGCACGGAGATTCCACCGCATTTCGATCTGCGGCTGAGACAAACCGCACTTTGAAGTGCGTTAGATTTTTAGGGTTTAGTTTTTTAATTTTTTTATTAGGTTAGTATATATTTATTTTATTAGGTTTTATTTTTATTAGGTTAGTATAATAAATTTAATTTTTTATGTTAGTTGTTAAATAAAATGTTTTGTTTTAATATATTTTGAATTATTTTATTTGTTTGTTAAATTTTGTTGAATTTGTTATTTTTCAACATATTATTATTTTCTTAATATATTATTTATTATGTATTTAATTTTATTTAANATATTCAAAATAGCCCCAACAATCATACATCATACAGTAATCCATATACCTCCAAAAATTTATTCTCACATATCACATTCTCGTGTCATCTTGATCCTAAGAAAATTTTCAAAAACTAAGAATTGACTAGTTTAATTTCAAAAACGTAAAAGAACCCCTGCAATTACTCATTCATTGTCCAACAATGCATAAATACCAAAACCAATCATGAACCAAAATAAAACATAACGACGACCAACACCTAACACAATGACCATCACAAAATCACAAATTACTTTCACACCATAAACTCCACAGCCCAACACAACGTGAACACGACAGTAAAAATGAAAGGAAAAGCACCTGAATAATAAAGATAGTTCATATTTGAAATATAAAAGCATGGAATGATGCAACCAACACAATTTATGTAATTAACATATACAAACAAAAGGATTGCTCCCCTAACCTTGGTTTCCACAACTTCCTTGATCAGAAAACATCCTTCTACAACACTAATGAGCTCTCACGAACCTTCAACAGAAACACTATTTTTCTCTCACGGTACACTCATGTTTCTGTAATGTTCCAGTTCTGGGAGTCACTTAAGTGCATCAATCACTACAATTTTTTCGCAGCATAATTAATTTTTTTATAAAGAAACAAAGTTATTACAACTTGAAATAATACTTAACCAAATCCAAACATAAACCTAAAGAGTTTAAAACAAATTCTTAATTCTTTTCGCATAAGTAAATAAACTTTAATGAAACTCCCATCGCAGATTCTCTCTCTCGTCAATTACACTACTCTAGAAGCATCTGCATTCCTATCTGATCTCGCATAACACACACGTTATACGATCATCGTGACAAACACAAACAAAAATAAATAAATGTATGAGTGAGCTAAGCAATCAAAGAATGTGATATAAACTGGCACATGTGGGGCTGAAGACAATTAATTCTTCAACCACCCTGGCAGCACCCTAAACGTCCGATATGGGGGGCCGGACGTCTATAATATTATAGACGTCCGTCCCCCTCCCCAACGGACATTTATTGGGCTGACAGGGGAGTTGAAGCGTTCATTTGTTCAGCCTCTTAGACATTCGTGCCCCTTGCACGGACGTCTATAATATTATAGACATCTGTCTCCCCTCACAACGAGCGTCTAGAGTTTCACTTATTTACGAATATGCCACCGGTCAATTATTTACGTTGAGGCTTTTGTGGACGGACGTCTATGGGGGGACGTTAAAAGCCAATTCTGCACTAGTGTTGCTTTGGGGTTAGAGATGAGTGAGAAAATGTTTGTGTGTGTGGTGAAGTCCCCCAAAGAGGATACTATTGTCCACCCTTTTGATTTCTTGCCACAGGGATTTGTGGTCAATAAAGGCATGAAAGTGGTAGTGAAAGTGGCGATTGGTGAGAATGGGTTGGCGAAAAGAGGAGAAATTGCGAGGTTGTGAAGATGGTGATGGAAGGTGAGGAAGGGAAAAAAATACTTCACCGAATGAAGCAGCTGAAGGTGGCTGCTGCCACAACTCTGAGGGACGGTGGCTCATTGTCAACCCAAAATTCTGAATTGGCACTTCTTTTTCTCCGAATTTTCCCCAATCTGATATCAATTGCAAAGCAAGGGTTGCATTTAATTTAATTTGTTTTTCCCAGTTTGCCCTTAATTAAATTTGATTTCTCTTGCACTCCAATTTTTAATACAAAATACACTTCACACACGTTTTTAATGACACATCAGATTAAATAATACCCTCAGCATGCCACGTAACACAATCTTAAACGTCGTTTGTCCAATTTGACGAAAGACCTCTATTTGTTTCAATTTTACAAAAATAAGGATCCAATTGAGACATCGAACAAGTAAGGGACCTATTTGAGATTCTGGAAGAAAATAGGGTCCTACCGAAACATTAAACCTTCTACAATATATTTATAGGCTGCACTATTTTGGGCCATTGGGCTAGTTTGACCAAAAATGGATTTGAGCCTGCAGCTTAAGTGGGACGATGTCATTTTGGTGTTGAATTTTCTGTTGCCTTTGGGGGTCATAGCTCGAGACATTCATTTGGGGCAGAAGAATTCCTTTGAGCTAAGTTGGCGAGAGCGTAAGAGTAAAAAAACAGAACACCCTTGAAGCTAGGGCTTTTGCAAGTGAGGAGAAGAGAGCGAGAGATAGCGAAGTAAGCTCGTGACCCTTACCGAACCCTGACCGGAGCTGACCAGTAAAGATGAAGAGGGTGATCAGAGGGCTTGAAGAGAAAAGAAAAGAGGATCGTCCGATGAAGACAAGATTAAAGTGTCACGAGTAAGTTTCTTCTTCCCTTTTCCCTCTTTCATTTTCTTTGTTTTTTTTTCAACCCTATATAAAGGGGTTTGCTTCTGCCATGTATATACTTAGAGACACACACAACTTTTACATTTTTTACGATTAGAGTAGAATAGAGAGCTTAGGGTTTACATTTTCCATAGAGTAGATTTGAGTTTCTTGTGCGTTATGATCATGTTCGCGTCGCGTTCGATACATCCTCTATTAACATTCGTTTTTCATTAATAAAGATTTCTTCTACATTGATGATTCTCTGTGTTGAGTGTTTGATGATTATGTTGTTTTGATTCTTTTTTAAAAGTTTTCGTATTCTTGTTTGATTATGAGATTGTGTCTCTTGTTTTGTTTTAAGAAATTGATTTGGACTCTATAACTAAATTTCTATGATTCCTTTGGGAATTAAAAGACTTCACACTGAGCATACTTTTTCGAGATGTCTTCTCGAGTCAGAGATGAGTCCAATGCATAAAAATTCATTCAGATTTATGTTTCTATCCTTTTTTTTTTTTTGTTTCTACTATATGTGATTTTAAATTTTGTAATTGGATTCTATTTGAGAATTGTGAAGGAAAACATACAAATTTCTACATCTGTTTTAGATGTAATAGGACCCCAAAGTGGGCCTACATTTTAAAGAGGTCTTCTTGAGATATGTTAAGCTTCATAATTGTTAGACTAAGTACAATTTCAATCTTGTATTTTCGGTTCTTGTGAAAGTGTGCATTGGTTGAATAATTGAGTGAGAATTTCCATTTCAAGTTCTGAAATATGAACTAAAATGACCCAGAAAGGGCTTAACTTTCTCAAAATATCTTTCTGAAGAGTAATTGAGACTCTTTCTTTCAATCTATTGCAGATTTGCCTCTAATCTTTGCTTTAGCCTAATATCTTTAGTTTGCTTCTTTATTGATGTTAGAATAGTCTTAGTTTAGATTGTGATTTTACATCTCTTTCCATTTGGTTTTGTACATGATAATCTAGTGTTTGCATTTACATTTACATTTCTAGAATAAGCATCTAAATTTAGATATAGCATTTATAATTTTTAGGTTTTGTTATTAGGCCGTAGCAATGTTCAGTAGTTTTCCTTTCTTTTGCACTTAATTTTCATATTAGATTATGTCATGTTGTTGTTTTTGTTTTAGGTAGTTTAGAATGTTAATTTCTTGCTTTTTTATTTTATTTCATTTTATATTTCTTTCTTTCTTTTAAACAGTTTGTAGGTAATGTTTTTTTTTTCTTTTTAATTTCTTTGGTTTATTTCTTTTTCCCACATTGCATTAGTAGTTAGTAGTTAGTTAATAAATAGTAATAAGAATTAACTTTACATTTTAAAACTTAATTATACCGAGTCCTAATATATATATTATGGTCATTCATATGCTATATTAGTGGGGACCAAACTTTGTTCTATTTTTTGTCACCAAAATCCAATTTAACAAGAGTTATATACTTTTTGTGAAAGTTTACAAAGTTTTGCATGGTGTTTTTGCTTCTTGGTTTGAAGTTGGAAAAATGTAACATCCAGAAAAAATAATTTAATAAGGTAAATAATAATAATTTTCATGTGGGACCCACTTAGGGGAAAGAAAGAGCAAACATGCATTAGTTGTATGAGAGAGAGAGTGATGAATTAGAGCATTACGATGAAGAGTGATTCTCCCTGCACCTCACGGTCTTCCTCCTGCACCTCCAAAACATATTTTAATTCCAATGATACCCTTCACAGAGAAACCTCATTTTGAACTGCGGCAACTTCCTCCTGCACCTCCAAAACATATTTTAATTTCAATGATACCCTTCACAGAGAAACCGCAGTTCGATCTGCGGAAAGCACAAACCCACCACCGTAGTTCAAAATGCGTAAAGCACGGAGATCCCACCGCATTTCGATCTGCGGCTGAGACAAACCGCACTTCGAAGTGCGTTAGATTTTTAAGGTTTAGTTTTTTAATTTTTTTATTAGGTTAGTATATATTTATTTTATTAGGTTTTATTTTTATTAGGTTAGTATAATAAATTTAATTTTTTATGTTAGTTGTTAAATAAAATGTTTTGTTTTAATATATTTTGAATTATTTTATTTGTTTGTTAAATTTTGTTGAATTTGTTATTTTTCAACATATTATTATTTTCTTAATATATTATTTATTATGTATTTAATTTTATTTAAGTTTTTTAATTTTTTATGAAATTGAAATAATTATTAAATTGTTTATTGAATTAAATAATAATTATTATATGTAATGTTAAATATTATTTTG
>NW_025904596.1:0-17050 GCF_018835915.1 Vigna umbellata
TTTTGCCTCGTAATTACGAATAGGTAGTATTATTTTCTGGAAGCATCTCCTTCAACAACTTCAACAACTCCAACAACTCTGTGAAACTCTTATCGGTCCATCCATTCCTTGCTTTTAAACTAAACAACTTCAAAGTTGCAGACAGACGTGTAAAGTTCGAGCATCCTGGAAACAACGGTTGGTCTGAATCATTTATAAGAGAATCATACAAATTAGCTCTTCCAAAATTATCTTCACCAACATCACGTATCATGTCCTCTAAATGATCACTCATCCATTCTTCCACATAATTCGTCCCTCGTGACGTGGTAGGCTGGTCTAGTACTTCTCCATGCCAAGTCCAAACGGTATAAGTTCTCATTATGCCGAACATGAATAGATGGTCACGCACATTGCCTAAGTCTTGTCGTATTTGATTAAGACAACGAACACAAGGACAAAAATATGTCCCGTTCACAGACTTTGCATTTTGTTGAACATATTGCAAGAACACCGAAACACCCTTCTCATATTCTTCATTGATGCGACGTTCATTCATCCAGCTTTGATCCATACTATGTTCGTAACATACTTCATCAATTTCAATTTTTTAACTCTCACAAGGTTAGGCCCTACCCATTCAGAAAAATTATTTTTCATAATTTTCTAAGTCATGTGCAAAATAAGTCTAACATGATAAATTTGATAAAATTTTGACAACATTTCGCATTGGTCTCCAAAATACACGAAATGAGAGTGGTCACGGATGACCACAATCAAATATGGATCAAGAGAACAACACAAATAATCTGAACCAAAATTTTATCAATCTTATCCATAAACTTCAACGTACCTGTTATAGCAAATTTTGAAAAATAATTTTCCCAAACTGTCAATCAAACAATTCAAAATTTAATACAATCGATTGAAAGATTAATCGTTTGTGTTAAATTTCAAACGGGAACTAAGTTTCACTCAATGATTTGATACTTATAATCTAACACAACAAAACTTAATCACATGTTGTCAATACCAAATTTCGTTCTGATCGTTTTTTGGCTTTACTGTAGTCTATTATATTATTTACTTATTTTTATTTTTATTTTGTTCTTTTTTTGTATTTATTTCATTTATTTTGTTCCTTATTTTTCTCATTTCATTTGGTTTTTATTATTGTTTTATTTTATTTATTCTAAATATCTACTTGTTTTAAAATATATAATACATAAAAAATAAAATTTACAAAAAAAAATATTTTAAAGGTTAAGCACATGTGTGATCGCACGCATCGTCCTTGTGTTAAAACCTTTTCTTCTTCTTTTCTAAAAAAAACAATAAAATAATTTAAAGGTTTAGGCACATATGTAATCGCACGCATCGTCCTTGTGCTAAAACTTTTTCTTCTTCTTTTCTAAAAAATAATAATAAAATATTTTAAAGGTTTAGGCACATGTGTGATCGCACGAATCGTCCTTGTGCTAAAACCTTTTCTTCTTCTTTTCTAAAAAAAATATAATAATAAAAATATTTTAAAGGTTTAGGCACATGTGTGATCGCACGCATCGTCCTTGTGCTAAAACCTTATCTTCTCTCTTAAGTAAAATTACGAAAAATGTTTTAAAGGTTAAGCACACGTGTGACCGCTCGCGTCGTCCTTGTGCTAAAAAACCTTCTCTTCTTTCTTTAATTAAAATAACAAAATATGTTTTAAAGGTTAAACACATGTATGATCGCTCGCATCGTCCTTGTGCTAAAGACCTCTCCTCTTTCTTTTTATAAAAAAATACCAAAAATGAAAAAAATCTTCAAAAACTAAAAACATCCATTTTGAATAAACAATCTTTCAGCCATAAAAACATCCGTTTTGAACAAGCAGTCTTTCAAGCCAGAACTACGTGATCCTTGATTCTCCATCAAAAGTGGAGATACGTAGGAGCAAGGTTAGCCCTTGTCAGGTTCACTTCCCAAAAATCCAAAATTATCCATAATCATTTCCAAACAAAATTCTCAAACAATTTCCTAAACAAAATTTCCAACACAGTTTCCAAAACTCATCCCAATTTTGAATTGAAAACTTAAATATATATTTTACCCTCTTCTTATATTATACTATTGAAAAAATCGTTTTTTATAATAAATAAAAATGACTTATTATTATTATATATGATCTGACATTATAATTCTAGACATATAGTAAGTCTCTACATATTATGACGTAACAAATAAGTACATCATGATAAATTCAACATAAAGTGAAAAATACATTATGATAAGTTCAACGTATTATAACATAAAAAAAATATATCATAATAAATTCAACGTTGAACAAGAAAGTATATCATAATAACAGAAAATATTTAATCAATTTGATTCGTGCAATTCCTTAGTAACATGATAATCTCTTGTCATAACTTTTATCACCAATTTCAATACTACATTCCTCTTTTTTTCTCCAATTGAACATCTTATCTTCTCCATTACCTCTTTTATCCTCTTCATAGTCTTCGAATAAAACTATTCCCGTTGAAAGAAATTTCACATTACTCTACTCTTTTGCATATATCACGTTAACATTCACAATAAACAATTTTACTTCAAAGTAATGACTTAAAGAAAAATCATCTGATTCGCCACATTTCTCATTTCCTACCAACTTTAACGTACTTTTTTCTTATAATCACCACATTCTAAATTCACTTTTACATGTTTTTTTCCCCAATATATCTACCAACTCAAAGTAAAACCACCTTTGGTCTATATTCATTCAAATAACTCCCCAATATGGTAAATTTGTTGTATGGATTTCCTTTATGGAAAAACCAAGAAATTTTTTTGTAAAGCATAAATTTGATAAAACACAATTATTTAACTATCTTTATATTACAAACCACACAAATATAAACAATAAAGACAATACCGAACATTATCATAAGTGTTTGATAACTTTACCATATAAAACCACTGTCTTCATGAGGTTGTTTATGTGATTCTAAATTCATGAGTCCTATTATTGAACTTTCTTCACAACATTCACACGCAACTCCAACACCCTACTTATTCCACTTTCTTCCAACATTATATGTAAGTTTACTTTTAATTTCCTCTTCACTTTCATCATGTTTCCTTTCCTTTTTAATCTCATTCGACAAAAATTATTTTACTGTTTTGAATAAAAATAATTAAAGTCACATTATTTTATATTTATTATGAAACAACATCATTTATATTAAACACAAAAATTTACATTTCTTAACCTCTAAATGTCATAACCATTAAAATCCACTCAAAGACCCGTCTTAGTGGATTACATGTGTTAAGGAAGGGGATCCGAAAATCAGATGGTGGAAGGCAGGTGTGAGCAGCTGAGTGGCCGTTCAATTTTGATGTATGAAGAAAAACTCTAAGTTTTTAAAATTTCACACCACTTTCTGCATGCACCCTTCTTCCTCAGATTTCTGAAAATTCCATTCTCTCCTCCTTCTCTCTAAAAAGCTCTTACTTCTCGCTAAGGATTCTCATCGTTTTTTCCTCCAATCATCACTTAGGCACCATTTCCACTCTTCTGGTGTCAAGGGCTTTCGATTGAACTGATCAGTTTGTGAAGCTGAGCTGGTAAGTTCTTCTCTTCACTCAGCCGTGCGGTTTTCTGGACATGCAAACCAAGTTCTGGTTTCATGTGTTGATCACTCTTCTAAAAATGAGTAGTTCGGATAGTGTTTTGGTTTTTACTTGGTTTAGTTTTGGAGATTTGTTGAGCGTTGAGGGTAGAAGGATTTGTAGAGGTGAACCAGTAATCATACCTGTGAGCGTTCGATCACGTTAGAGGTAAGGGAAGCTTATATAATTTGATTTCTATTCTCGTTCTTGAATGTTGGCATGCTTGATTGATTGTTGGATGAAATATGAAGTATGATTATTACTATGTTTTGACTGTATGAATGTATGAAGATAAATGCTGAGGAATGTATTAATAAGAGTATGTAATTCCATATGAAACTTGACTGTTCGGTTTTCTCGTGGACTCGGTTGGAACTGGATTCTTTCATTTGGATGGAATTTCAGTTGAGGACCGAGCGTCTTCGTTTAGTAATATTTATATATATATAAGCGTTCAACCAAGGATATTCGTTCCTTGGTATTCTGTTATAAATTTAAGTATATCTATATGTAATTGTACATTTCGTTCGTCCTTGAACATTAGTTAAATGATATCTTATATTTATCAAGCCTTTATTCTATAAATTAAGTAGTGCTCGGTCTTACACCAAGCGCTCGTACTATGTAGTGGTCGGTCTTACACCAAGTACTCGTACTAAGTAAGTGCTAGGTCTTACACCAAGTGCTCATTCTCCTTNCCATGCTTCAATTGAAGGTAACTAGTGTTTTCTTCACAAATGAGACATGCAAAATGACCTTTAACACTATAACCGCTCAAGTTTCCATAGGTTGGGAAATTATTTATAGTGCAAAACAACATTGCACGCAAACAAAAATTTTCTTCAACATGTAAATTGAACACTTCGACCCCTTCTTCCCGCAACAATTTCAAATCATCAATTAAAGGTTTCAAGTAAACATCAATGTCATTTCCAGGTTGTCTAGGACCCGATATCATCATGGACAACATCACATATTTTCTCTTCACGCACAACAAAGGAGAAAGATTGTATATCATCAACATAACTGGCCATGAACTATGTTTGCTACTTAAGTTCCCATAAGGATTCATACCATCAGTTGCAATGCAAGTCTTAAGTTTCTTGGATCTGCACCAAATTCTGGAAATGTTTCATCGATCTTCTTCCATTGTGCTGAATCAGCTGGGTGTCGAAGAAGATTATCGCACTTTCTTCCAATAACGTGCCATTTAAGGTTCTTTGCATCTTCTTTAACAGAGAACATACGTTTGAACCTAGGTATTATAGGCAAATACCACATCACCTTAGTAGGTGCACCATCATTACCTTCATCACTAGTGTTTCTGTCAGATTTCTTCTTAAAACGGGATAAACCACATGTTGGACAATACTTTAGCGAAGCAAACTCCTTTATGTACAAAACACAATCATTAGGACAAACATGTATCTTTTGATATTCAAGACCCATTGGACACAAAAAAAATTTTGCCTCGTAATTACGAATAGGTAGTATTATTTTCTGGAAGCATCTCCTTCAACAACTTCAACAACTCCAACAACTCTGTGAAACTCTTATCGGTCCATCCATTCCTTGCTTTTAAACTAAACAACTTCAAAGTTGCAGACAGACGTGTAAAGTTCGAGCATCCTGGAAACAACGGTTGGTCTGAATCATTTATAAGAGAATCATACAAATTAGCTCTTCCAAAATTATCTTCACCAACATCACGTATCATGTCCTCTAAATGATCACTCATCCATTCTTCCACATAATTCGTCCCTCGTGACGTGGTAGGCTGGTCTAGTACTTCTCCATGCCAAGTCCAAACGGTATAAGTTCTCATTATGCCGAACATGAATAGATGGTCACGCACATTGCCTAAGTCTTGTCGTATTTGATTAAGACAACGAACACAAGGACAAAAATATGTCCCGTTCACAGACTTTGCATTTTGTTGAACATATTGCAAGAACACCGAAACACCCTTCTCATATTCTTCATTGATGCGACGTTCATTCATCCAGCTTTGATCCATACTATGTTCGTAACATACTTCATCAATTTCAATTTTTTAACTCTCACAAGGTTAGGCCCTACCCATTCAGAAAAATTATTTTTCATAATTTTCTAAGTCATGTGCAAAATAAGTCTAACATGATAAATTTGATAAAATTTTGACAACATTTCGCATTGGTCTCCAAAATACACGAAATGAGAGTGGTCACGGATGACCACAATCAAATATGGATCAAGAGAACAACACAAATAATCTGAACCAAAATTTTATCAATCTTATCCATAAACTTCAACGTACCTGTTATAGCAAATTTTGAAAAATAATTTTCCCAAACTGTCAATCAAACAATTCAAAATTTAATACAATCGATTGAAAGATTAATCGTTTGTGTTAAATTTCAAACGGGAACTAAGTTTCACTCAATGATTTGATACTTATAATCTAACACAACAAAACTTAATCACATGTTGTCAATACCAAATTTCGTTCTGATCGTTTTTTGGCTTTACTGTAGTCTATTATATTATTTACTTATTTTTATTTTTATTTTGTTCTTTTTTTGTATTTATTTCATTTATTTTGTTCCTTATTTTTCTCATTTCATTTGGTTTTTATTATTGTTTTATTTTATTTATTCTAAATATCTACTTGTTTTAAAATATATAATACATAAAAAATAAAATTTACAAAAAAAAATATTTTAAAGGTTAAGCACATGTGTGATCGCACGCATCGTCCTTGTGTTAAAACCTTTTCTTCTTCTTTTCTAAAAAAAACAATAAAATAATTTAAAGGTTTAGGCACATATGTAATCGCACGCATCGTCCTTGTGCTAAAACTTTTTCTTCTTCTTTTCTAAAAAATAATAATAAAATATTTTAAAGGTTTAGGCACATGTGTGATCGCACGAATCGTCCTTGTGCTAAAACCTTTTCTTCTTCTTTTCTAAAAAAAATATAATAATAAAAATATTTTAAAGGTTTAGGCACATGTGTGATCGCACGCATCGTCCTTGTGCTAAAACCTTATCTTCTCTCTTAAGTAAAATTACGAAAAATGTTTTAAAGGTTAAGCACACGTGTGACCGCTCGCGTCGTCCTTGTGCTAAAAAACCTTCTCTTCTTTCTTTAATTAAAATAACAAAATATGTTTTAAAGGTTAAACACATGTATGATCGCTCGCATCGTCCTTGTGCTAAAGACCTCTCCTCTTTCTTTTTATAAAAAAATACCAAAAATGAAAAAAATCTTCAAAAACTAAAAACATCCATTTTGAATAAACAATCTTTCAGCCATAAAAACATCCGTTTTGAACAAGCAGTCTTTCAAGCCAGAACTACGTGATCCTTGATTCTCCATCAAAAGTGGAGATACGTAGGAGCAAGGTTAGCCCTTGTCAGGTTCACTTCTCAAAAATCCAAAATTATCCATAATCTTTTCCAAACAAAATTCTCAAACAATTTCCTAAACAAAATTTCCAACACAGTTTCCAAAACTCATCCCAATTTTGAATTGAAAACTTAAATATATATTTTACCCTCTTCTTATATTATACTATTGAAAAAATCGTTTTTTATAATAAATAAAAATGACTTATTATTATTATATATGATCTGACATTATAATTCTAGACATATAGTAAGTCTCTACATATTATGACGTAACAAATAAGTACATCATGATAAATTCAACATAAAGTGAAAAATACATTATGATAAGTTCAACGTATTATAACATAAAAAAAATATATCATAATAAATTCAACGTTGAACAAGAAAGTATATCATAATAACAGAAAATATTTAATCAATTTGATTCGTGCAATTCCTTAGTAACATGATAATCTCTTGTCATAACTTTTATCACCAATTTCAATACTACATTCCTCTTTTTTTCTCCAATTGAACATCTTATCTTCTCCATTACCTCTTTTATCCTCTTCATAGTCTTCGAATAAAACTATTCCCGTTGAAAGAAATTTCACATTACTCTACTCTTTTGCATATATCACGTTAACATTCACAATAAACAATTTTACTTCAAAGTAATGACTTAAAGAAAAATCATCTGATTCGCCACATTTCTCATTTCCTACCAACTTTAACGTACTTTTTTCTTATAATCACCACATTCTAAATTCACTTTTACATGTTTTTTTCCCCAATATATCTACCAACTCAAAGTAAAACCACCTTTGGTCTATATTCATTCAAATAACTCCCCAATATGGTAAATTTGTTGTATGGATTTCCTTTATGGAAAAACCAAGAAATTTTTTTGTAAAGCATAAATTTGATAAAACACAATTATTTAACTATCTTTATATTACAAACCACACAAATATAAACAATAAAGACAATACCGAACATTATCATAAGTGTTTGATAACTTTACCATATAAAACCACTGTCTTCATGAGGTTGTTTATGTGATTCTAAATTCATGAGTCCTATTATTGAACTTTCTTCACAACATTCACACGCAACTCCAACACCCTACTTATTCCACTTTCTTCCAACATTATATGTAAGTTTACTTTTAATTTCCTCTTCACTTTCATCATGTTTCCTTTCCTTTTTAATCTCATTCGACAAAAATTATTTTACTGTTTTGAATAAAAATAATTAAAGTCACATTATTTTATATTTATTATGAAACAACATCATTTATATTAAACACAAAAATTTACATTTCTTAACCTCTAAATGTCATAACCATTAAAATCCACTCAAAGACCCGTCTTAGTGGATTACATGTGTTAAGGAAGGGGATCCGAAAATCAGATGGTGGAAGGCAGGTGTGAGCAGCTGAGTGGCCGTTCAATTTTGATGTATGAAGAAAAACTCTAAGTTTTTAAAATTTCACACCACTTTCTGCATGCACCCTTCTTCCTCAGATTTCTGAAAATTCCATTCTCTCCTCCTTCTCTCTAAAAAGCTCTTACTTCTCGCTAAGGATTCTCATCGTTTTTTCCTCCAATCATCACTTAGGCACCATTTCCACTCTTCTGGTGTCAAGGGCTTTCGATTGAACTGATCAGTTTGTGAAGCTGAGCTGGTAAGTTCTTCTCTTCACTCAGCCGTGCGGTTTTCTGGACATGCAAACCAAGTTCTGGTTTCATGTGTTGATCACTCTTCTAAAAATGAGTAGTTCGGATAGTGTTTTGGTTTTTACTTGGTTTAGTTTTGGAGATTTGTTGAGCGTTGAGGGTAGAAGGATTTGTAGAGGTGAACCAGTAATCATACCTGTGAGCGTTCGATCACGTTAGAGGTAAGGGAAGCTTATATAATTTGATTTCTATTCTCGTTCTTGAATGTTGGCATGCTTGATTGATTGTTGGATGAAATATGAAGTATGATTATTACTATGTTTTGACTGTATGAATGTATGAAGATAAATGCTGAGGAATGTATTAATAAGAGTATGTAATTCCATATGAAACTTGACTGTTCGGTTTTCTCGTGGACTCGGTTGGAACTGGATTCTTTCATTTGGATGGAATTTCAGTTGAGGACCGAGCGTCTTCGTTTAGTAATATTTATATATATATAAGCGTTCAACCAAGGATATTCGTTCCTTGGTATTCTGTTATAAATTTAAGTATATCTATATGTATTTGTATATTTCGTTCGTTCTTGAACATTAGTTAAATGATATCTTATATTTATCAAGCCTTTATTCTATAAATTAAGTAGTGCTCGGTCTTACACCAAGCGCTCGTACTATGTAGTGGTCGGTCTTACACCAAGTACTCGTACTAAGTAAGTGCTAGGTCTTACACCAAGTGCTCATTCTCCTTTCTATAATCTATCTTGATAATAAGAGCGTTCATCCAAACTCAATAGTGTTCTCTCTCCACCGTGCTCGGTCTTCGACTAGCATTCGGTTTTCTTGATGATAAACTCATAAATAAGCTAAGTATTTATAGCGTTCAGTTTCTTCATATGATTCCTTTAAGTACTATCATTTGATGTCTTACAGTGTTTGTCTCCATTGTTTTCGGCCTAGAGTCTTAGTACTCGGCCTAGGCTTTACTGTGTTCGGTCTAAACGCTCATGAGTCAGCTCATTAAATTGGCTCACTTTGTGAATAACATTCGCTTCTATTAGTCCTTGTGAAATATTATTGTAATCGGTCTCTTCCCAACCCCGATAGTCACTCTCTCGATTTTGATCCGTTTTGGAACTGGAAACCTCTCGGTCTCACTCCAAGTGTTCGGTCTCGTTCAGGGTTGAAGATTTACGTTCGGTATTTGGTATCCTAAGGGATCTTTGTTCAAATTGGTTCAGTTGAGGTTTAATAATGAAAGATGATGGAGTATGATATGGATGAAACGTATTTGATTATGAAAGAGTATTCTGGGGAGGAATATCTCATGAATGAATATTGGAATTGGTAAAGTATGAATGTGGGCATGCTAAGCTGACGGTTCATCCTGATATTCCATGATTACTCGTTCTCACGTAGAGAAGGATAAGTCATGTGTGGGAATGGCAGGAGGTCCTAGTCCTTATGGTTAATTTGGACAGATTGGACTAACCTCGGGTGACATCTGTTGAGGGTATCCCAGTTACTACATCATCCGGGTGCACGAACGTCGTAGCTACGCATAACTCATACAGTCCGGACAGTCAGAGTCTAGTATTAGGCTTTGCATGAAAGAGTTAATGATTTTATCTGATTTAATTGATTGTGTGTAATATATGCTGATACATGAATTAAATTACATAAGCTTACCCTATTTTTCTGTCTTGTCCGTTTTGTACGTTTGGTTGTTGTCTTGTCGCAATGATCATCCGTGTGGATGTGAGCAGAAGGAGAAGAGCAGTTGGAAGAAGCGTTGGAAAAAGAAAGTTTAGTCGAAGTAGAAGTTAAGACCGAACAGTAGAACCTTTCGGTTAGTATTTAGTTTAGTTGTACGATGATCGTTCTATCATCTTTTTCCTTTTTCTTTTGTATGACCGTTCGGTATAGGTCTTTTGTAAACCGTTCGGTCAGGATTGAGTAATTGTACATTTTTAACTTTCTAGTTATTCTGTAAGGCTGTTCGGCCATAAGCGTACATCCTATTTTATGTATGACTGATATGTAGTATTATTAACATGTGATTATTCTATTATATAATTTTATACTGTATTTTTGGGATGTTACACTAAACATAACTAAACAAGATAAATAAAACCATGTCATGTACATAATGATGATGTTAAAAAAAATATAAAATATTTAAATACCCAATTCAATAAATTTGTATCTAAGAGGGTTAATTAAAAATACCAATAGAAACTTAAAAGTTATTAGTCTTTGATAGATCTTGTATATGCCAAAAAGGACAGAAGATTAATTATCTCGAAAAAATATACAAGGATAAAATTGTTCCGACTTTTAATTTCAAATTTCCATATAAAAAGTAAATCTTACTAATATTGGTAAAAAATATATTTATTTATTAAAAAAATCATATCAGGATATATTAAAAGTTTCGATAAAAATTTTTGTATACTACTTTTTCAAGGAAAAATATATTTATAATGTTATTTCATCAGAAAAGAAACTTTTAATCAGTATTTAAAAGAACCACTTAAGATTTGAAAATCATAATACATTTATTTGACCATGACAAGAGAAGTTCGTAATAAGACAACGGTTTAAAATCTGTATTTAAGAGAAAGTAAAATAAAACTCAACTTTTATTTCCAAAAGTCAACTTTTTTAGTTCCTTACTTTTAACTCTTCAATAATTTCTTTTCATTTTCATTTTCTTTCCTCTTAACCAATCATTTCACGTATGTGAAACACAATAAGATATAAACTTATACAACGCAAACACAATTCAAATAATTCATTTTGAAATTATTTTTATCAATTTAGTGTGAATTAATAAAAGACGCTATATATAATATATTAATAAGTGGCTATAAAGTACCAAATTTGAAAATGGAAGGACACAGTGTTTTGATTCAAATGGAAGTGTAGCAAAGAAGATAAAGCATAGGAAGTAACCAAATATTTGAAATTCCAATTTTCAACTTTGTCCCCTCCCTTTCCAACAGGTTAGGCCTAGCTCTTTATTCCCCTGACCTCCTCTGCTACCCAATCACAGTTTTTTCCTCTCTTTCATAATTTCATTGCATTCCTCATCAATAGCCACAAGGATTTCAATTAATCCATTTTTCTTCAACAGTGTAAATTAGAAATTGTCGTCTTCACATTATTTTGGTTGTGAGAGAGAAGAGAGAGCGAAATTCACAAGAGAAAGAGGAAGATGGTGTTGAGGAAAGTGGGGAAGTATGAGATTGGAAGGACAGTTGGAGAAGGAACCTTTGCGAAGGTAAAGTTCGCTCAGAATACGGAAACTGGTGAGAGTGTTGCAATGAAGGTGCTCGACCGTAGCACCATTATCAAGCACAAAATGGTCGATCAGGTACTCTCTCTCTCTTTCTCTCTTGTTTTCTTATTCATTGAATCGATTTCTGAAATTCAAGCATCGTCAGTTAATTTAGTAATTATAATCTTGAATTTACGAAAATTGAATGTTCTGTTATGCTGTTATGGTATGGCTAACTCGATCTTTGTTCTAGGGACTAGCAATTAGTTTAATATCTGATTTTGAAATTTATCAGTCGACTGAGTTCGTGTTTGGATTTATGTTATATCATCCAGAATCAGGTCGAAAGACTGGTTAACTTGGTTTTAGTTAAATTTTAGCGTGTTTGGATTCACTTTGAATCATTCAGAATCTGGATGAAAGATCAGTTAACTTGGTTGTAGTTAAATCTTCGTTTGATTTCAAGTTGGAAAATTAATTTTAGGTTTAGAATTTATTTGACTTGAAGCCATTTAGATAACTTTTGCGTTGGATAGGATAAAAAAAAAGTTATACTCGATTTCATTACTAGTTTTTAGACTGTAGCAAAAACATAATAAATGTAAACTGAGATGAATTTTAACGGAATTCTAGATGTAACAGAAAAACAAGAGATGAAAGAAAACTGTCTTCTATTATTAGAAACTTACTTCTACAAGAATTACAAGTTGCTTCTTTTATAGAAGCCTATTAACATAACAAAGTGACGGCTGTCCTATACGTTAATAAATTTCACCAAATCAGTTTCGTTAAAAAATTTTCATGGACTCATACACACTGAATTCCTAACATGCTATTTTTATGGATACGATTATATGCCGTTGTGTCTGCGACCAAATCGCCTGTTAGTTTTAAAAATAAGGTTCAAATTGATTGATAAATGATGCCGCAATTTACGAAATAAAATTGATTGACGTTGAAGTTCCCTTTCTTAATTTCAAGAACAGGAATATTGCTCTTTATTTTTCTACGTAAAAGGGAAGACAAATAATAATTTCCTTTTCTGCAAGTTCTTTTAATAAGCTATTAAAAAGGGTTCTTTAAAATAATTAGTTCTGATATGCAATTTTTATTGTTTTCAAAGTATTTTTGGTATAGTAGAAAAGCACAGGGAATGCATTTTTGGTTCCTTCAATTTTGTGAATGTGTAATTTTGGTCCGTGCAGATCTTTAATTACACATTTGGTCTTCTAGTTTTATAAAATTAAACAGTTATGGTCCAATGTTAATATGTTTTTCAATATCTACCAAAATGATAACAAACTTAGTTACCTATTATTTTTTTACGTAGAATATTAATAATCATGTTTAATTGTAAGCTTTAACATTATTTCTTTACGTTATTTCTTTGGTTAGCAATTAGATGGTAAATTATGTTGATCTGAAATTTCTTAATTCTGATAATTTGGAAGACTAAATGTGCCATTTAATTTTATAAGGACCAAAATTGCACATTAACCAGGGCCTTAACCTTTTATGATGAACTATGAATATTAATTAAATTCTTTGATGCTGAATGAATACTTTGATTGGATTTGACTTCATGCGAGTGAGTGGGAGTTTAAGACGTTTAGGCCTTGGTTTCTTCCTTTTTAAGATATGAGAGGTTTTTGGTACAATGGTGGCAGAGGTTTAAATCTAAGAACTCATATTAACTTTCCAAGCCCCTCACTAGATGCTAGAGGTTTGATGACTATATTTGTGAGTTATGATTGCTATGGTTCCTATTTTTGTTTTGTATTTTATTTTTATTTATTTGTTTATTTTTTAATAATGCAGATCAAGAGGGAAATTTCTATTATGAAGCTAGTCAGGCATCCATACGTTGTTCGTCTGTATGAGGCATGTGATATTCTTTTTCCCTTCTTATATAGTATGTTTGAAATAAGCTATTTCTGGGCAAAAAGGCTTTTAATTTAAGGATTGCTCCAAGAGATTTTGGTAAAGAAACTCATTGAAGGATTGGTACTAGAGATTTTTTCTTAAAAGGTTATTAATTACTTTGTTTTCCACTTCATGATGAATTGATGATTATCATTGGAGTGTTAAATATGATATCAACTATAAAGTTTTAGAACTCTTTTCTAGCAAGTAATGTAAAATCAAAATTATAGAAATCTCCGTTCATTAATAGATTGAGAGAGGAACAATATTAAAAGATCATTTCGGAATCTGTCTTGGTTTTCTGGTACACTTTTTCTCCTGGAATGTTACAGAAGAAGGTGCACAATGTCTAAATATTTTGTATGATAAGTCTTTTAATGTTTCTCTCTTGTTGGCTATCATCACTCAATACTCACAACTCATTATTCTTTGATATATGACTTTTTTTCAGGTTCTAGCTATTCGTACTAAGATGTATATCATATTGGAGTTTATTACAGGTGGTGAATTGTTTGATAAAATTGTGAGTAGCTCAAGTTGGATTTATGCTATAAGCTTTTAGTGTGACTTTTATCAGTAATTTTCTCAGCATTGATGTTGCTAATAAATAAAGTAATGTTGTAGGTAAGCCATGGGCGTCTCAGCGAAGTTGACTGTAGAAGATACTTCCAACAACTTATTGATGTGTAAATTATTACCATAGTAAAGGTGTTTATCATAGAGATTTAAAGGTTTGTGTTGAATGGGATATGGAATTCTGTCTTCATATTTATCATGATTTCTGCTAATTAGTATTGTTTTCTGGCTGCAGCCTGAAAATCTTTTACTTGATTCACAAGGAAATATTAAAATTTCTGATTTTGGTTTGAGTGCATTTCCAGAACAGGTGAGTGATTTCTAACAAATAATTCTTTAAATTTATTTTAATTCATGTGTCTGATATCAAATATTCAAATGTTTTCATACTGTTGTTCAATGTTATTTTTTGGAAAATCTCAGGGGGTCAGTATGCTTCGGACAACTTGTGGGACTCCTAATTATGTAGCTCCCGAGGTAATACGTGATTGGTTTTCTTCTTTTTTTAGTAACATGTTCGAATCAATTTTTCCATAAACACTTCTAAGTAGGGGGGGCAAAAACGGCCGAGCCTTGGCAGCCTAGCCAAAAACAGTGGGCCGGGACGACCTCTTCAATCGGGCAGTCTGACACATCCCGTCCTGGAGTGTTACTCCCTCCACCACTACATACTGCTCTTTACACCTCCTCATTTCTCTTTTGTCCCTGAAAAATATTTAATTCATGGTGGTTAAAAAGTATTTACTTTCACCAACATCTACCAACCCACTATATCAATGCACCCCACACCTTACTCATCAAATTTCTCTTGCTTCTTCTTCCCTCTAATTGTGCTAATGTGGTGGCCGAAGGTGGTATAGTGGTGGTGTCAAGTAGAAGGTTCACAAACGGTATCACTTAAACGGATATCCCGGAATCATGACGGATATCAAGTTGAAGTGTAAACAGATGTCAATATCCGAGGATTTCACTTTGGACGGGGCATTGAGTCACGTATGCTAGTCCAAACCGAGGAAAATCGATTTGAGGTTGATCAGGGCGGAGAGGTCAGGGACTTGGCCGGAGAGTGAGTTTCCTTTGAAGCTGAGGACTCGGAGTTGGTCCAAACGGTTCAAGATCTTGGCATCGAGAGAACCGGTTGGAGTGGTCCAGAATGAGCTTTCTGACTCTTCCGTTGAAGCAGTCTTTGACCCCTTTCCAAGTGCACACGTCGGCTCCCTTCCACCATGGGAGCTTCTGGAGAACGTCAATGGAGGATTTGAGAGTGAGTAGTGGCTGGGAATCGTCTTCTGCTCTGGTGGGTTCGGACAAGAAGAGACAAAGCACGGAGACACAGAAAAACAAAAGCATAGGATCTCTCCATGTTAGGGACCAACCAACCATAGTTGAAGTTGCAAACGAGGACTTCCAAGTTCAACTGTTTTGGTTTCCCATTACGAGAACCATTGAACACTTTAATGCATTTGAGGGTTAACAGTTAACTGACGTACATAAATTACAGCTGAAAAACGGTTGAAGTTGAGACAAATCTTTGGTTTTCTTAGCTGTTTCACTCACTTTTAAGTCTTCAGATCTACCATTGACATTTACAAAACCCTCTCTTTCTATGATCCACTCGTGTGTCATGACATTCTTGTGGTAGAGTGGAGTAGAGTAGAGTAGAGACCTCAACTACTCATCTAACCCAAAAGCTTGAAATTAGATTGAAGTTTGAAGTATGAAGCAATAACCATAACAGTGGAAACAATAATGGAAGAGAGAGCTATGTTTGGACACTCAAGGGATCCATCAAATTGGAGACACCTACCGTATGATTGAAATCCTTATGATTGAAGAAGAAGCTGAATCTTGACGCAAATGAGAAATTGGGAAAAGAAGATGGAAAATTGGGGAAAGAGGAAGAGGAGAATAAGAGAGGAAAAGAGAAAGTAAGAGTATGGGGTGTGGTGTGGGGGTGTGGGGTGTGGTGTGGGGCTGCGTAGAGAGTAAAAACTTAGGGTTTTAAAAAAAAAGTTAAAAAAGTAAAGGGTAAAAGTAAAAATGATATTTTGGGATTTAAAAAAAAAATAGAGAGGTGTAGGGAGCAATATGTGGTGGTGAAGAGAGCAACTCTCTCCGTTCGTCCATCGCTGCAGGCCAATCCAGCAGCCCAACATCATTAAAAAATCGAGAGTGGCTACCTACACCACCACATATTTCTTCTTGCACCACCCCATTCCATAATTGTCTTTTAGTAAAAATTGAATTACCGTGATTAAAACGTTAAAAAAATAAACGGAAATGGAAAATTTGAGCCTTCAATCGGATATCAACATTCGTTATTCGTTGAAGCCTCTATGTCCGTCATCTACTTGCATATTTTCCTCGCCGTAAATTTTTCAATTGAGTTTTTTCTGATGTTTTTCACGAGACAATATATAGTAAAATACAGTAAAACACACACAACTCTTCTTAATAAGGTTTTAGTAGTTAATAAATATTTCTCATTTCTTTCAGAGACCCGCACACACATTTTACACACATATATATATATATATATATATATATGTATATATATATATATATATATATATATATATATATGTGAAA
>NW_025904596.1:19546-35465 GCF_018835915.1 Vigna umbellata
CTCCCTTTCCACCTCCCCCAATTTTTTAATCCAATATATCCTCAAATAAAATTTTTTATTTTTATATTTAATTTATTCCAAACCTAGTCTCCTACTTTTTACTCCTGCACTCAATCTTTCCATCTTCAATTTCGTTTAACAATTTGTCTTCTGTTTTACTTTACAAACTCCATTTGTCTTCTCCGTTTCACTTCTCCTCATACGATTCTTTCTTCTTCATTTTCCTTACTATAAAATACATTAAAAATATATTAAAAAATAATAAATCAAAACATTTAAATTAAATTATTAAAATATTTCCAAAATAAAGAATAAACTAATAAAATAAATCCTAAAATTAAAAACGAACTCGGAGTCCGTTTAAGGAAAGAACTGATGTCAACATCGTTTATGGAAAGAACGGATGTCAATCCGTTTAAGGAAAGAACGGATGTTCAACATCCGTTTAAGGAAAAAAAAAGGATGTCAACATCCGTTTAAGGAAAAACGGATGTCGACATCTGTTTTTTCCTTAAACGGATGTTGACATTCGTTTTTTTCCTTAAACGGATGTTGACATCCGTTCTTTCTTAAACGGATGTTGACATCGTTGAAGGATGTCACGTTTTAAAAAGTTACGTTTTTTTATTTAGGGTTTTATTTGAAGGTTTATTCGAAAACACACCTTAAGGAAGCAACACACGCACTGCACCACTCCACACACTGCACCACGAGAGCGACACTGCATCACGAGAGCGATACTGCACCACGAGAGGGAGACTACTTGATAATTCTTTCCACTACCACCAACCTTTACAACTTGTAGTATCTCACCGCGACAAAAGAAAGAGATGAAGAAAAATAATGTTAAAATAAAAGAAAAATATTTTACTCATGTAGGAGGAACTAAAATAGGTTATTAGTGGAATAGGTTGTGAATGGGTAAAATTAAAAAAATTAACCCTAAAAATAAAATTTTATTTAAGGGCAAAATAGTAAAGGGGAGGTGGAGGAAGAAAGGTGTGGTGGTGGAGGGAGCAACACCCAAAACCTAATTATAAAGAACTCACCCTTGCCCAGCCCGACAGGTCCGCTCGTCCAGCCCGGCAGGAGTTTCCTGATTGAAGAGTGATGGAGGGGAGTTCTTCTAATGCTGCATCTAATAATTTTGAAAAGGGAAATGATGAACACTGAATGAAGAAATGATGATGGAGTTGATTGTTAATTATTTTAAATATTTAGTACTATAGTGATAGAATGATTGTGAACAAAAATTATTTAACCTATGAACATGTTTTGATATATTATGAGAAATTCAAACGTACATTCGGATATTATATTCAAATAAGTAATAAATTATTCAAATAAAACCTGCCATCAACTCAACAACCTGCCTAGTAGTCCGGCATCAGCCCAACAACCTGCCTGGTAACCAGCCATAAGGTCCTAACATTAACCCATTTCAGCTTGCCAGCTTGCCAGCTTGCCATTCCGAGTTGTAAAAATCAATCCATCATTGTCAGGCTAGCCCGACCCATTTTTGGTGGACCAAAGTCAGGTTAGGCTTAAACAGGCTGGGTTGATCTGTGTTGCCACCCCTACTTCTTCTAAGAAAAGGAAAAGTGAAATAATTTTTTTCGTAAACTAAATTCAGCCTATACATGAACTAATTTGTGTAAACTCTCTCAGATTTGATTATGGAAAATCATATTTTTAATTTATGTATAAGCTAGTTTTAGTTTATGGGGGAAGTTTTTAATTTTTTTTCCTTATTCTTTTAAAGTGCCTGAGGAAAAAATGACTCAAATAGATGCAAATGCTTCCATGTCATCTTCTGCTACTGACTATTTTTTGAGCTTGGCCTTTGCGTTGAAAACTTATCTTTGTGACTTCAGGTACTCAGTCACAAGGGTTATAATGGTGCTCCAGCAGATGTTTGGTCCTGTGGAGTTATCCTCTATGTTCTATTGGCTGGATATCTTCCCTTTGACGAACTTGATCTAACGACGTTGTACAGTAAGGCATGAATTTATATACACGGCAAATATATGTTTTACTGTATAATAGATTGGATCCCCTGTTGTAAATGTCTTAAAACATTTTTCTTGCTCATAGTCACTGCTGTTGCTGTAAGTTCTTGTGATACAGACTCTCTTCACGGTGTCAAATGCTCAGGAAACACTTTTATCAAAGCTTTTGTTCAAAATGAAATCTTAGATCATTATGAAAGCTGCTGAACTCTTTTTCTTATTCTTGTGTAGATCGAGAAAGCACAGTTTTCATGTCCTACTTGGTTTCCGGTCGGAGCAAAGTCTTTATTGCACAGAATTTTGGACCCAAACCCTGAAAATGTAAGAATCGGCCTTATGGAGTAAATTTATTTTTTCTGTCAGAAGAACGTTGAGATACTGCCTTTCACTGTTAATTTATAACTAATGTCTGTTTCATTACAGAAGCAGAGAAAGAGTTTTGTCTCTGTGATGTCGTTAATTGTTGTATTAGGATTAGAAATCTAAAAAAGCCTAATAGTGTGATGATACGTAGTTGTCAAGCCTGAATATTGTCTTGACTACGTTCCTTCAAAATTAAATGAAAAAATGTTTATCACTAATAAGTTTACCCTATGGAAGGATATGATAATAACTTTAGGTTACCGAGTAATCAGGACGAAATGAAAGTTGCAAGTATCTGATTTTATAAATTTAAGATAGCATGGAAAATGCATAGAAAAGTAATATACTAGTTTTTTTATGTTGAAGGGAAATAGTTTTTGGAGCTCAACCTTTTAGTTTTAATTATTAATACGCAAGGGAAGAAAAATGAAATTTTGTGCTTGTGCGTGCACTAAGTGGCCCTTAGATATACAAAACATTTTCTATTTTCTCTTTTAACTACAAAAATGTCATTTTGTTTGACTTTTTGCTCTTGTTTTTAAAATCATGAATGGGAAACAATGAAAGAATAACGAAAAGTTGTTTTCATAGTTTTCTATATAAACTTTTGAAAACTGAAAATAAAATAAAAATATGACTATATTTTTGTAATTAAAAAGTTAAAATAAAAATCGTTTTTTTCTAACCAAACTGGCTTCATATTGTTACTACTGAGAAATCTATGTGCTCTCTTATAAATAGAAAACGGAAAAAGGGAAATAATAGATGTTTTCTATTCAATTTAAAAAAACGACAACGAATAGACAAATTAGTTTAAAGTAAAAATGTTTTTATCAAAGGCCTTATCCTGCTGATGAGAAATCTTTAGGCTCTTCGTATAGACAAATTAGACGAAATTATGTTTCACAAAACACTTCTTGTTCCTGTTCTAGATTATTGGTTCCATTAATATCAAGAACGTGCTCGATTCATTCTCGCCTTTCAAGGATATCTTTTTCATTTTCTGTTGCAGGGTATGCTTTAGTTTACATGGATATGACAAGTTCATAATGTATTAATCATAATATTCTAGTGGATTTAGTTTTTCCTTCTAATACTTGTTTTTTTCTCACAACTCTCTTTCCCATTCTCATTGCCGTTTGTGTTTCAGCGTATAACCATTCAGCAGATAAGGAATGATGAGTGGTTTCAAAAGGAATATGTTCCAGTCAGTCTCCTCGAGTACGAAGATGTAAATCTGGACGATGTAAATGCTGCATTTGACAATGTTGAGGTCTGTCTACTCTTTAATTCTGCTTTAGGTCAAGTTTAATTCTATAGGAAACCTGTCTATTTAAGCTAATCCACCGGAACTTTTCCAAATGTACTCAATGAGTTTCGAATCCTAGAATAAATTTATATTAATAAAAATGCTCTGTTCATCTATCTTCCTATATACTTTTCTAGAGTAGTTCAACTGTACAAAATAACAGTATTAGCAAATAAATGGTAGAGCTTTAGTATTAATGTACTCAAATTTACGGTGTAATCAAATATCAAAAGATCAATGATGATGGAAATAACAGAAAGGAACTGATTCAAATGCAAAAACTTTCACACTGTTTGTCTTTGTTAATTTTTCTTCTCTTCAATTCCGGAAGCTTGCTTTTTCTTTATGCATTCATATAGAATGCATCTTCTCAGTCATGTTAACATATTGATTATTTTGTGACTGTAGGATCAGATCACTAATCAGCAATGTGAGAATGACGACATGGGTCCTCTAACTCTTAATGCATTCGACATGATCATTTTATCTCAAGGCTTAAACCTTGCAACCTTATTTGATCGCGGAGAGGTATTTAATTATGATATTGTAATTGTGTTTGTGCCAATTTTTAAATAATCATTTGTGCAAACAGCCAAATAATTGCCGATGTAACCTATTAATGAAACGTTGCATAAGCACTGCTTGTACTTGTAATCCTGACCAAGTATAATAAAGTGCATTATTGCACGTCCCATCTTCTGTATCTTGATGTATATGAATCATGTTTGTTTCTCTTTTATCCTTACAGGACTCTGTTAAATACGTAACACGCTTCATCAGTCAAAAGCCACCAAAAGTGGTTTTATCGAGTATGGAAGTTGTGGCACAATCAATGGGGTTTAAGACGCATATTCGCAACTACAAGGTTTGTAACCTGTAATGCTGCTTAGTAAATTGCAGCGTTTACTGCTCTTACACCCTCCCAACTTAGTTGTTCTTAACTATTTTTGCTAGTTCACTTATTTACTAGTAGAACACTGATTGAACAGTGTTTAAAGTAGGGCTGAGCATAATTAATCTAATTACACTAAACTATAGATTATTTATACTATATTAAACTATAAAAACTAAACTATTTTTACTAAAAACTAAATTATACCATTTTGTGGTTCAGTATTAAAAATCTGAATCTTTATATTTGCACTACAGTTAACGGCATAAACTGTCTCTTTTATGTTTATCTTCCATATAAACTGTCTCTTTTATGTTTATCTTCCATGGTGTTTTGCGGTAAAGCCTTTTCCTATCACTTTTTTCTTTCAATCACGGATTCACCATGGTCACAAAGATTTTCTGTCGATGGTCCTGTTGCCGTTCTATTTTTGCATCTTTTAGGTTTAATTTTCACATGTTAAACTCATAAATTTCCGTTTCTGATTTAATTTTATATCTTAATTGGAGATTTTTTGTTTTGTTAATTTTTGTGTTAATTAGCTGTTTTTAGGTTCAATTCCCAATAGACAATCCAAAGCATAATGAAATTATGTCTCTCATTCTTATTCAATTCTTCACGAGGCAACATAAATAGGCAGTAGTCAGTTTATAGTGTTTAAAATATTTAGCCATCGGACCAAAGACAATGCTGGCTGTGCTTGTATTCACAGATAGACTTGTATTCACAGACGATAAATGATTTCTGTTAAATATAAAATTATTTTAATAGATTACATGTAAAAATCATATTCTGCACATAACATATAATAGAAATAATATTTTATATGATCTGTATAAAGTATAAAAATATATAATTTATCTTAAAGATTAAAATAAATAACAATATTTAAAACCCAAAATAAAAAAATTTGCCGTAAAGACTCTAACGGAAAAATAAGGAGTCTAGTAAAACTGACTTACACTCGTAAGATTTGATTATTAGTTAATAGATATAAGTTCAGTTTTTTAAAACTAAACTCTTAACAATATAGTTTATATATAATTTTAAATAGTTCATTTTTTTTTAGTTTAATAAAAATATAGTTAACTAGTTTAGTATAGTTTAGTATAGTTTAGATACTTAGGCTCAGCCCTAGTTTAAAGCATATAAGATGCTTGGAATACCACAGTATTTGCTGTCCTTCAAGCAGAGATGAATTCTGTGTCCAAATGACTAGACAACGCACATATTTTACCTTTTACATACATGTAATTGCTCCTAAGTTTCTTCTCTAGACTGTTGACATGACAGTCACAATTTGAACAAAATATTGCTGCTAATAACAGTTATTATCATACATATTTTGATAAAATGTACTGCTACTGCTTTTCTACCAATTAACTGCTATAATTGCCCCTGACTCTTGGTTCCCATCTACAACCTAAATACTTAAAAGAGCTAATTATTTTGAAAGTAAAACTTCCCACAGTTTCTTAATTTAATTAATCTGAACGGATATTTCTCTACATTTTCAGATGAGAATAGAGGGTATTCCAGCAAACAAGGCTTCTTATTTCTCCGTTATACTAGAAGTAAGTTCCTATTTTCTTCTAGATTTTCAGACTCCCTAAACATTGTGGCTAATAAACGAGTTTATTTCCTGGTCGATTTTTCTCTTTGTTTAAGCAGGTTTTTGAAATTGCTCCTACTTTCTTCATGGTGAACATCCAGAAAGCAGCTGGAGATTCCAATGAATATCTCAAGGTCAGTTTTTGAGGTTATCGTTTTTTGTGGTCTCACCCCCGCTCCCCATCTCTTTTTTATTTTGTACTTTATGACAAAAAAGTAGCTCGTGGATGTTGCAGTTCTACAAGAACTTTTCTAACAATCTTGAGGATATCATGTGGAAACCATCCCATGAGAAAAGCAAATTAAGGAACTCCAAGACTAATTGCAAAGAGCAGTAGTTCCCGTAACCTGCTGTATCATATACTATGATTGAAAATTGGAGAAAAACCAAAAAGACAACATGGTTTTGAAGAGCGCCTGAGCCTTGCACGTCTTCGAGGTTAAAAAGCCAACTCTGCTAAGCCCCCTCTTTAGTATCTATCCCTATAGAGATATATAGCCAATAGAAAATAGGAATCAGGTATAAAAAACTACATCTAGAATTTTATAATGTTAATATTTGTAAATCTCTTTTTATCTCTCGTTTGTTGGCCCTGCCATTACATTGTAATATGTTCGTATAGGGAAAAGAGTGCTAGAGATGATTGAATTGTAATAATCTTCTTTTCAATTTCAGTTACCACTGTTTTAAGTATACTGATTTCAAGCACAGCTTATGCTAGTTCCTTAGCGGGAAAAGAGATACAATTTATTTATCGTTGTTCTGTACAGATGTAAAGTTACAGTACTGAAACTACTTCATCGTGAAGGTTCCTCTGTTGAAAAATGCATATAACTTTACTTCACCTTAAGGGCAATTTAAAAGGACACTTAAAATATTAATTAATTATAGAATATATTGTTGTTCATTATATACTTTCTTCTATAATTAACACATGTTTCACCTTAATGCTAAGTTATATGAAACTTTTTGACATTGCCACTCTTGAACTACGCTTTGTATCACATTTTATGCCAAAGTGCAGGCGCAATAACCTGCAATGCACTAAATTAATTATTATGCTGTTATTTTTTTTATAAATGTTACTCTGCAACAAAAGAGAAGAGATCTAAGTATAAGTGCAATGGGTGATGCGACGAAGAAAGAGAAAAAAAGTGTTGTATAAATTATGATCTGGATAACATAACTAGATTCACAAGTTAGATTTTTTAAATGATTTGGATTCAAAGGAATAGTTATCATTAAACTTTCGAATATCATGACCATTTTGCAAACTGTAGTATGGCTTTCGATTGAATGTCTATCAACTCAAGAAAATTAAATCGTAGTTTCATAAGTCATGAGAGAAAGGAAAGTGATGCAGCAGTATATACATTAGTGGCAGTCATTGTGTCATTTGTAACTGAACTGCGATTACATAATTAGTTTTTGGACTATTGAATATTCTATTGTAAATTCGTTCTGTACATTCTTAATCAAATAACATACCTGCTCGGGTTCCATTCAATTGTTGGAATCCATACTTGATTGTTCTTCGAAGACCCTCTCCCGTCCTAGAACTTTCGCAACAAGTGGTGTCAAGGTAACCTTTCAAACATAATTCCACAACGGCTGACAGTACTCGCAATCAAACACTTTTTTGCGGAATTGAAGATCGTCTCACTACACAAATGGAAGAAAGATTCATGGAGATTGGTACTTCATTGAAGCGCACGATATAGGACATGTTTCGATGCCACGAACATTCTTCTTCCTCAGATTCTGGTTCTTTTTCTCGCCCTTATTCTTGTAACACACGACTTGCCTGTTTGGATTTTTCCCGCTTTAATGGTGATGGCGTCAAGAATTAGATCATTCAATGTGACACGTTCTGTTCCTATATTGGCGCTACGTTCGTCAAATCTTCTCGCTGTCACGGGCCTAGAATTAGTGGGGCCTTAATCACGACCCAATCCAGAGCCCAACCCTCTAATCAGTGTTTTACCTTAATCACTTTTGCAGACCTACCTGTCATGACCGTCCGGTCGAGTGCTCGAGTCTTGCCGAACGTCCCATGTGTTTTGTCTGGGACCGTCCGGGGGTCATCTGGTACATCAGCGGTTGATTTGAGTCGTTGATCGTGCCTATGGTACACGTGTCGTGCTATCATAGGCCGTCTGTCTGGAGTAGTGGGATTGTCGCTTGATCTGAGTCGTTGATCATGCCAGATTTGAACGGTGGATGTGGATCAACGGTTTCAAAAATTTCGCTATAAATGGGGCTCAGTCACTTTCACACACACTCTTTTTCTTCTGTTGCTGCCGTTCGGCCGAAAATTCTTTTTCCAAGGTAATTAATAAATGTCTATTATTCGCGTTTATTCTTCTGATGCGTCTACGGGCAGGGGAGGCGGGGAGTCATCAGACGGGAGCAGGTCGTTGTCTCCCAGCTTGGTGTCTTCGTCTTAATTGAAAAGCCCGAGCAAGAGGGGGGATTTGGGCCGAGGTCTCCCGTGGGTGGCGACGAGAGGGTTATAAACGGGATATCGCTCTTCCTTCTTCAGGGAGGCGACGTCATAGACGCTGAACGGGCAGAACCAGTCGGCGGATGGCCCGAGATCGGGGGATACGTCTGGGCTTCTCATGAAGTGGGGTCCTATGAATCCGACTTTTCTACCCGAGAGGAATTGTGGTTGTGGGCAGAACGATCGTACATAGCGAGGGATGGAGAAGACTCCCGTTTGATCCGCCTCGGCGTTAGTCACCCTAACGAGCGAGTCTTTCATGGAAATGGGGCTCACACTAAAGATTTTTTCTTTGTATATATGTATTTGTTCAACCAGATGTTCGTTCGGGTGCCGTTCGCTACATTCTAGTCTTCCGTTCTTCAAAGGTTGGACGTCGCTCCTTCTCAACTACATCCGAACGGTGAGCCTGTATTCAAGCGTTTGTGGCAATGTGTTCGGCGCTAGCTATTACTCCCACTGTTTCCGTCTTTCTCCACTACTTTAACGTCCGGCTGATTGGCAAGCGGGGCTGGGTCTCTTTAACCTCCGTCCACGATTGTTGTCTGTTCAAGCCATACTCGGAGTCTGATAAGTTGTCGTTGAAGCTATCAAATTAATACTACTTTTCAAGGCAACTTCAGTATTGCCAAATAGTATTTAAGAAAGTAGATAGGGTTAAAGTAACCCTGAGTCGTCTCCCAATGAATACGGAATTGCCTTTTAATATTTCAATCTTATAAATGTAATACAATGTTCAAGAATGAAAATGATGTTTGGAGAATGTTTAAAAAACAAATAAGAAACTTAAAAACGATTATAATGAAATAGGCTAATTCCACTGCTTTTCAAAGATAGATTCATTATCGGTTATTCACAAATCATTGTTCAAGTTTCAAATTAATTAAAGTACATTCTTAATTAATTTGAGGGCGATCATGCAATTAACCAAAGTAAATTCTCAATCAAATGCAAAACCTTTCTAGATTATTCACAATAAATTCAACCAAAGTACATTCTCAATCAAATTCTATTGTGTTTAATCATGTCTATTCTTAAATCTCCTAACCAAATTAAAAGCTAATCAATCAAAGTAAATTCTCAATTGATTATAGTTGAAATTATTACTACCAATCAAAGTACATTCTCAATTGATAGTAAAAACCGTTTAATCATATGAAAGTTCCTAAATTAAATCAAAGTAATTTCTCAATTAAACCTAGAAACCCTAGAACTCATATAATCAATATGCATGTAGATTCAAACACATTATGATGCAAAAATCTTTGCTTTTAATTTGATAGAGAGATGAAAGACATAAAGAGAGAAGTACTTAAATCAATAATCAAAATAAACAATTGCATTAACTTAATCTAACCTCAGAATCCATAATGAAATTACAGCAGAATAGCCCTAGATGCTTAGCTCTCCATGAATTGAGTTGAATACAAGATGAAAGAAAAGTGAGAGAAGTGGTGAATGAATGAATGAAGTGAAGTCCCTTTTCTGCCTCCCTGGGTCTCTTTATATAGGACTTGATTGGGCTTGAACTTTGAATATTCAGTTGACAAAATCTTTTATCTTATATCTTCCAAATAACTAAAAGATTTATATAATTATAACATTATTTGGAAGATATTTTCTGTTGATATTCCCAAATTAAATTAATTCAACAACTGAATTTTATCTTTTAGCTTTTCTGGCTTTCTAAAATTGCACAAATGCCTTGAAATTTCCTCTATCTGCACTTTAGCCCCTTCAGAATTCTCCAAAATTGCACCAGAACTCTTGTTTGACTAACTTTGACCAGACTTAAGGAGTGTTGACCAACTTTGACTGAGGAAGAGCACGCCCAATGAGGGACTGACACGTGGAATTCCCCCTTTCTCCCAAATTAGGGTTCAGATTGGGAAAAGGGCTTGCCCTTACGCCTCTGCGAAAGAGAGAACGTGCTGTTCTCTGTTCGAGACCATGGCTTCGGCCTATGGTGGTTCTGCTGGCGGCGCATGGTAGTGGTGCGAAGAAGATCATGGAGGCGCTGCTCTTCGGTGGTGTGTTTCTGGATTTGTTTGCTGCAGGTGCGAGATACGAAGGTGATTGAGGCTCGACATTGGCGATGCGACAATGATGCGAGGAAGATGGATGAAATCGCGCATTTGGGTCTCTTTAACCTCCGTTCATGATTGTTGTCTGTTCAAACCGTACTCGGAGTCCTTCAAAAATTTCAAACACCGCTACTTCAAAGTAATAATCAAAGAAGGCGGTCGCTCCAAGTTTCACACCGAAGTGGGCGGTCCCTTGTTCCCCTTTTATTGGACGAGGGATCTTGCCAAAATAAATGTTGTGTCGGTCAGCCCTATGACCCCTGTTGAGATAGAGGCAGTTAAGACCATTGACGCCTTATCCCGCCGTCTCCCTGCCCGAAACCTAGTTGAATGGCTTGGGCATGAGGATTTTGACCAAATGGCGTTCGGTACGACATTTGCCAATATCTACGTGTTATTTTCCTATTAAGTTAGCTAAATTCATGTTTCCTTTTCAAATATCATGTCTCTCCCAGCGTCCCGCAAGACTAGTTATGTACCGTCTTCTCGAAGGAGGGATCCCCGGTCGGCCGGATCAAGCCATGCACTAACGGGCTCTCAATCGAGGATGGTGGCGCAGCCGAATCCTCCTCTGACAATCGTCGCTCAACCGCCTCCCGTGGTAAACCTGGAGACGTCTGAGGCGGCTGTCATCCCTGTTGCTACCCCTCTTGATAAGAAGAGAAATTCCAAAGAGGGATAGAAGTCGTCCTCGAAGATGAGTCGCCGGGAGGGTAGCATGCCTCACCCCTTGCCGGGTGGTCTCTTCGACCCGGCGTTCAATGTGAGTGGTCGCCTGAGCTTTCCTGTGAGCTCGTCGCAGCGAGCGGTGGTGGAACCCATGTTAGAAAAAGACATCACTGAGGTCGAATTGGAGTTTGCGAGCTGGGGTACAATGCTGGCATGGTATCAGTGCGAGTTTGCTGATCGTAGGAGTGCCGGGGACGTCCAAGCGGAGCTGGTCGCCGAAAAGAAGACTGTGGAGGATATTCGGACTCAGATGGAAGCTCTCACTCTTGAGCATCAAGATTGCAACAGAAGTTGGACGAGGCGCATTATGAGCTGAGCACGACCGTTCAACAACTGAAGGATACTCGCACCATGAGCGACCAGATAGTAGAGGAGGCCGGGCGGCTAAAGCTGGAGGCGAAGAGGCTAACTGCAGGCGAAAAGGAGCTGCAGGAGTAAGTAGATTGCTTGGCCGACAAGCTGGTGAAGGCCAACGAGACCATTGTTACTCTGAACACAAATGTTCAAATTGAGCATGAAGAAGGTTTCAATAAGGTTCTCCATCAGACCGCCTTTTTGCTAGGGGCAGACCCTTTGGTTGCCGGTTTCGACATTGACCAAGATGTTTATGATGACAAGATGATTCCGGTAGATGCTTTGTCGGTCAACGAAGAGGTGACGGGCGATGAAGATGTGTGTCCGGACGACGATGATGATGAATGATTGAGCGTGAGGGGGAGTGTTTTTTGTTTTTACTTTTTGTGAGAATTATAATGTTTTGTTTACCGGCCGGTGGCCATTCACTCCTGACTGTAACTACAAACTTGAATTTTATTAATGAACTTTGAAGTTTTTAAACTGTGCTTTATCGTCCGACCGTCTACTTTATCTTTTGCCCACGATATTTTTCATTCATGCTTTTTGGAAAGTTATGCTGCTAAGAGACTTTGTTGGGTTTTGACCATTCGGTTTGGGGTGTTCGTGTTATGAACTTTGTTTTCCTTAAGTGTAGTGACTCCATGATTGGATTCGTCGTTTTCCTTGTCGAACGATGGGTGTTCTTTTATGAATTTGCTGTTCGCCTCTTGATCGTTTTTTTAGTTATGGATTCGGGTAGCAGTGGTTCTGTTTATGAACTCGCCATTCACCACCCATTCGGTTTATTTAGCTTTAGGGTGGCAGTGGTTCTATTTATGAACTCGCCATTCACCACCCGTTCGGTATAGTTAGCTTTCGGGTGGCAGTGGTTCTATTTATGAACTCGCTATTTGATGAAAAATTTATGAACACCGAAATACGGCGCCAAAAACTTGTTTAACCCTCGACAAGTGTGACCGAATCGTATCAAGTAATAAACTCGGTAAGACCAAGTATCGTTCTCCCAAAGGACTCACGGCCTAGTTAGTTATATGATTTCTTGATTATTTAAGACTTGAGAACAAATTGTTATAAGTTTCAAATGCAAAAGACAAAAAGTAAACATGTATGCATGTGATGATCAATGGGAAAGAAGAAACAAAACACGTGAATTGAAATATGTGGATGAGTATGTTGTTGGGGCAATCAATTTCATCTTATCCACTCTCATATATTTTAGGAATTCATCATTCTTTTCATCAATGTTAATGCCACTCTCTAAATTACCTTAAACCCGATGTCTCGGCGAAGAAAGCCTAATCATAATCACTATTTTACAATGTCTTGTCTCCCTAGCAATTAATCATGCATTATAGTGAACGGAAGCTTAACGGCAACCAACCATCATATTCCTATGTCTAGGTTTATACTACTGTTGGGAGAGTTTCCACGGATCTAGATTTTACCGTATGTGTCCATATCAATAAAACCAATAATCATGACATCGAATGAGTTAAACAATGCATGCTTTGAGCAAAGAGGAAAAACCCTAACTGATGATGAAAGAAAGCATGTATCATAAATATGATGTTTAAACACAAAATTCTGTATATGAGAGCTTCAAAAGATTACATTGATTCCCCAACAATAAGAAGAGTTTAGTTTACCATATTCATGATGAAACTAGATGAAATACAATGAAAGAGTGAAAGATAGAACCCTAGAAAGTTGAGTAGGTAGCCTTAGTTTCTATTATCTTCCTCTAATGGGTGGAAAGGTGTGTGTTTGCTTCGTACTCTGCCAAAGATACAAACCCTAGGACGTCCTAAAGCTTATATACTATTCTAAAAATTACAGAAAAGTAGGCCTAAGCCCAAAATAATGGCGCTCAGCAGTAAAATACCGCTCAACGGTAAGTGCGTGTGTTGAATTCTTCTCCTCAGCTGCACTTTCACCCCTCAGCGGTGCCAACGAGTGTTAAGTAGTGCCGCTCAGCGGTAAAATGGCGTTGAGCGGTACTTGCGGCTTCTCTTCTTTTGTACTTTTTGAGTTCTTTTCTAATTCCATCTCTATCCTTCTTCACTTCTTTCATCAAATTCACCTTAAAACCTACATAAACCACTGAAATCAAGCATAAACTTGTCAAACTCTCTTATTTCCAAAAATATAAACAAAAGTATGATTCCAAGCTAGTTTCTAAGTGTTAAAGGTTGCTTATAGTATCAATTTTAAGCATGAATATAACAGTTTTTCAACTGTTATCACTATTCACCACCCGTTCGGTTTAGTTAGCTTCTGGTGGTAGTGGTTCTATTTATGAACTCGCCCTTCACCACCTAATTACCCATATTCGTGTTGGACGACATGGGTTCTTTTAGGAATCGTCCGGTTTCTGGTTAATGCGCCCGTAGCTAAGTAATACGAGCATTGGAAACCCGAAGCATTGTATTAAATATCTGAAATAAAAAAGATATTACAAGGACAAATTCAACTGAAGTAAAATTTTAGGTGTGAGGAGTTCCATGTATTAGGGACGGTCTTGTCGTTCGGGTGGGAAAGACGGTATGCTCGATTCTGAAGGTCTTCAGTCACCCTAAAAGGCCCCTCCCACTTTGCCGCGAGTTTGCCATCAGTGGCCGGTCTTCGTGCGTCTCCCGTCTTCCTCCAGACCAGGTCGCCTTCCTTGAAGCTTCGGGGCTGTACCTTGGTGTTGTACTTCCTCTCTACCATTCGTCTGTAGGCTTCGGCCTTAAGAACTGCTTGGTCGCGTCGTTCATCCAGAGTATCCAGCTCCGCCTTGAGTTCTTCATTATTGAGTAGAGGGTCTTGTGGTTGCCACAACAAGGAAAGTTCCCCCAGCTCTATCGGTAACATGGCGTCAGAGCCATAGGTGAGGGCGAACGGGGTGTCGCCGGTGGTCCCGTGTGGCATGCATCGGTATGCCCACAGGACTTCAGGGAGTTCGTCCACCCACGCACCCTTCTTCTCTCCCATCCTTCTCTTAAGCTCAGCCACTATTGTCTTATTCACGGCCTCTGCCTGACCGTTCGTCTTGGGATGCTCCACCGAACTCGTGACATGTTTAATCCACAGACTTTTGTAGAATGACCCTAGCTTTCTGTCAATAAATTGCTTGCCGTTGTCGATCACTATCGTCCGTGGGTGGCCGAATCGGCACACTATCTTCCATACAAATTTTTGAACCTGCGGGGCCATTATTCTCGCAAGGGCCTCGACCTCTACCCACTTGGTGAAATAGTCGATGACGACTAAGATGAATTTTTTTTGTGCTTGTCCGGGCGGGAAGGGGACCATAATGTCCGTTCCCCATTGGACGAACGGCCAGGGTGAGACGAGGGTATTCAACTTGCTTGGAGGAGCTTGCGGGATGTTCGCATGGGCATGGCATTTTCCACATTTCATGACAAAGTCCCTAGCGTCTTCCTCCATTGTTGGTCGGTAGTAACCAGCTCGGATGGTGCGGGCCTTCAGCGTGCTCCCGCCGGTGTGGAGGTGGCATATACCATTGTGAAGCTCATCCAACACGTACAATGCCTCCGTCCGATCCAGGCATTTGAGAAGAGGGGTTGAAAATCACCTTTTGTAGAGATCGTCTCCTATGATGACATTGATAACAGTTGAAAAACTGTTATTTTCATGATTAAAATTGACACTAAAAGCAACCTTTACACTTAGAAACTAGCTTGAAATCATGTTTTTCCTCATGTTTTTAGAAATAAGAGAGCTGGACAGGTTTATGCTTGATTTCAGTGTTTTTGTGCAGGTTTTAAGGTGAATTTGGTGAAAGAAGTGAAGAAGGAGAGAGATGAAATCAGAAAAGACAACAAAAAGTGCAAAAAGGAGAAGCCGAAGTCACCGCTGAGCGGCAGTTTACCGCTGAGCGGCACTCAGGAGCTTGCGGGAGGTCCGCTGAGGGGCAAAATGGCCGCTGAGGGGAGAAAACAAGTCACGCACTCACCGCTGAGCGGTATTTTACCGCTGAGCGGCACTTTAATGGGCTTGGACTTGACTTTTTGTAATTTATGAATGATATATAAGCTTTAGGGTTTCCTAGGGTTAGG
>NW_025904596.1:38951-56507 GCF_018835915.1 Vigna umbellata
ATAAGAGTCCGACGGAAGTCACCGTCCTGAGCGGCAGTTTACCGCTGAGCGTGCATCTCAGGAGCATTGTGCGGAGGTCGCGTGAGGGCAAAATGGCCGCATGAGGGAGGAAAACAAGGTCACGCACCCTCACCGCTGAGCGTATTTTACCGTAGCGGCACTTAAATGGGTTGGACTTGCATTTTTGCATTTATGAATGATATTATAGCTTAGGTTTTCCTAGGGGTAGGCATCTTTGGCAGAAACGAGGCCAACACTCTCCTCTTCCACACCCTTCGAAGGAGGAATCTTGGATGCGTGATCTTCCTCTTCACTTTTTATGGTTTATTTCTTTCATTCTTTCATTGTAATTCATCTAGGTTCACATGAATATGTAGAATGAACTAAACTTGTTATGTTTGTGGGGAATCAATGTAATCTTTTGAAGCTCTCATATTATGGAATCTGTTTGTACATCTTTTAATTAAGACTTATTACTTTCTTTCATCATTAGTTAGGGTTTTTCCTCTTTGCTTAATGCTTGCATTGTTTAAACTCATTCGAGCATGATTATTGGTTTTGTCGATACGGCACGTAATCGGGGAATGTCTAGACGGGGAATTTCTCCAATTTTATATTGGTTGTCGTTAAGCTCCTGCACTTATGAACTGATCATTAGGAATGCTAGGAATTGTATGAACTCGTGATTAGGGAGAAGCCTTCTGGAAAGGTACATTAGAGAGTGGCATTAACAATGATGATTTGAATGTTGAATTCCTAAAATATATGAGAGTGGATAAGATGAAATTGACCCCCAACAACATATTCATACATAAATTTCATTGAAAGTGTTTATCTTTTGATTTTTGCCATTGATCAAAACTTCATGCATACATGTTTAATTTTCTGTCTTGCATATTAAAACTCCAAATATTTCGTCTTTTAAGTCTTAACTAATCAGTAACCAACACAACTAAACTAGGTCGTGAGTCCTTTGGGAAGAACGATACTTGGTCTTACCAAGTTTATTACTTGAACGATTCGGTCATACTTGCCGATTGAAAACAAGTTTGTGACATCATAATTTGGTGTTCATAAATTTGTCCATCCATACCTTGAAATTTTACGGGCGTCCATTGGTTGAATCGGGTGTCCGTTGTCCTGATCTTGGATCAATTTGCGAATTTCGCTTCGCCAATCCTCCCTGCTGCCCGTGCCGATAGCGAGGCATTCCACCGAAGGCTCTGATAGCACCTACCGGATTACTATCATTAATTGGCCCTTTTCCTTTCCGCTATTGAGCTTTGACAGCATGTCCGCTCGGACGTTCTCCTCCTGTGGGATATGTTTAATGTCTACGTTTTCAAACTTCTCAAGCAAAGCCTGGGCTTTATGGAAGTAGTTGAGGAGGTGTTCGTCCTTCACCTGAAACTCACACTTCATTTGTCCTACGACGAGCTGGGAGTCCGTGCGGCAAGTCAGTTTGCGAGCCCCCATATCATGAGCTAGGGCAAGGCCAACCATCAGGGCCTCATATTCGGCCTTTTTATTGGACGCTTTAAACTTGAATACGAGGGAGTGTTCTAGTAGGAAGTCGCCCGGCCCTTCCAGGACCACCCCTGCACCCTCTCCTGCTCTTCTTGAGGCCCTGTCGACGTATAAATTCCATTCTCCCAGATCGGGAGTTTGTTGTAACTCTACGACGAAGTCGGCCAGGTGCTGACCCTTGACCGATCCTCGAGGTTTGAACCTTAATTCGAACTCTGATAACTCCGCTGCCCAGCTGACCATCCGCCCGGCTAGATCAGGCTTCCTCAGAATCTTGGATATGGGATGGTCTGTTTGGACCACCACCTGGTGACTCTGGAAATAGGGGCGAAGTCTTCTGGCTGCGTTGAGGAGGGTCAGAGCCACGCTTTCCACTTGTTGGTAACGTGTTTCCACGTCTTGCAGTACCCGACTGACAAAGGAGACGAGCCGAGGCTCTGGCTTCTCCTGTACTAGTGCGGCGATGAGTGCGGTTGGTGACACGCCCAGATAAACTTGCAGCTCCTCCCCCGACCATGGTTTGTTCATGACTGGAGGGTTGGTCAAGACACCCTTAACCTCCAGAAACGCCTGCTCGCACTCGACATCCCAACCTCCGACGCCAGCTCCCTTCTTCATTCTTCTGACAATTGGTCGTATACGTTCGACAAGTTTGGGAATGAACCTAGACAAGCAAGTAAGTCAACCCACCAATCTCTGAATTTCTCTGAGGCTGATGGGGCTTCTCATATCCAGGATGGTTGCGCATTTGTCCGAGTTCGCCTCTATGCCACGAGCAGTCAACATGAAGCCCAAGAATTTGCCGGCGGCTAACCCAAACGTATACTTGACTGGATTCAGCCTCATGGAGTATCGCCTCACCTGTCCAAAGACCTCCTCCAAATCCCAGATATGGTCGCCGCCAGATTTCGACTGTACCACCATATCGTTTACATAAACGTTCATGCAACAGCCGATCTCTCTCGCAAAGATCTTATCCATCAGGTGCTGGTAAGTGGCTCCTGCATTTTTAAGGCCGAATGGCATGACGTCATAGCAGTAATTCGCCTTCTCAATTATGAAGGTCGTCTTCTCCTGATCTAGGGCGTACATCGGAATCTGGTTGTAGCCGGAGTAAGCGTCCAAGAAGCTGGGCATATGATGGCCGGACGACTCGTCAACCAGACCATCAATACTTGGAAGCGAATGAGAGTCCTTAGGGCATGCCTTGTTCAGATTGGTGTAATCTGTGCACATCCGCCATTTTTCATTAGTCTTCTTGACCATGACGACATTTGCCAGCCAGGTGGTGTATGTCACCTCTCGTATGAAATCGGCCTCCCCCAACTTGCACACCTCTTCATTAACAGTCGCGCTCTTCTCCGTGCCTAACCTCCTCTTCTTCTGAGTGACCAACTTGGCCTTTTGAACAGAGCCAGCTTGTGCGACATTACCAAGGGATGAATCCCTAACATGTAAGACGCTGCCCAAGCGAACAAGTCGCTATTACGCCAAAGGATCGTCCGTAATTCCCGTTCAACCTCCGACTTTAACCCCCCGCAATGCGGGTAGTCTGCTCTTCATTTCGACCTATCTTCATCTCACACAATTCCCCGATCGGCTCAATCCGATCATCTGTGTTTGTACGGGGATCAAGGTCTTCCATCGCCACCTCATAACTGATCGTCCGTCACCGAGTCACACGAGGGTGGAGCTTTAATCCTGCTGCATAGCATTCCCGGGCTATTTTTTGGTCGGTCCTGACGGTGCAGACAATTCCCCTCTATGATGGATACTTCATAGTTAGATGGGGAGTGGACACTATTGCTCCAAACATGTTTAGGCACGGTCAGCCTAGGAGGACATTGTAAGATGTGTTGGCGTCTACTAGTAGATATCGAACCTTCTTCTCGTCGCCTTCCCGCCCGGTTCCTTAATGAGTATGGAGATCAACATAACCGCGCGTGTCCACCCGCTCTCCCGCGAATCCTACTATCTGTTCATTGTAGGCATAATCAGATCCTCCGACAGGTCCATGCGTTGAAAAGTCTTCCTGTACAAGATGTTGGCGGAGCTTCCTTGATCAATCAACACCTTACTCACCCCGTGACGAGCGATCTCCGCGGTGATCACCATGGGGTCATTGATGAGTCGTTATTTCTTGAATTATATTTAGTTTATTGCACTTAAATAAACTAGGGAATTGTGTTTAATTGTTTGTTATTTCCCCGTTTTCTGAATTCTGCTTAATTTGGTCGGAAATTTGTAATTGTGCTAATTTGGGTTTTTTTGAGCTGATTAAGTGCATTTTTTTTGAAGTGCAGGAAAATTTTGGAAATACATTTTGGGACATCAGGAAGAATGCCAAATAAATTCAAGACTCTCCAAACAGACATTTTAGAATTAATTAAATTGTAATTCAGTAGTTTAGAATTTCTGTATCAACTCTTACATTTTGGGTCAATTTTTGGTAAACTAGATTAGACCCAAAAATTAGAAGTTAGTGACTTGGACCCTAGGGTTTTATTGTGTGGACCCTACCCTAAAAAAAAAGGAGAAACTCACGGCCCTTGAAAAGGAGCCAGCCGCCACTTGCAGGGGCACTTTTTACACACTCTCGGTCTCGGTTTCTTTTTTGGGGTTTTGGTTTGGAACGCTTTTGGGAGTTTGGAGAGTTTTTACGTTGTTTTCTCATTGAATGAAAATTGATTCAGCAGCATTGAGTATTCTTTTATCCTCTTGATTCCAACGCTGTCACGGCCAACATTGTTTGGCATTGAATGTTTTCTTTATTTTATTCCGCCACACACAAGGCACGTCTTTCATCACTTTCAATTTCATTGGAGAAATGAAGAGCACAGTTACATCAAGGGATTTTTCTTCTTTCTTTAAAAATGAGGCACACATGATGGATTGAGATGGGATGCAGCACGGACAGAGTGCACATGGTGACGTCCTTGAGTGCTCCTTTCGTGAATGAGCATTCATTTTCTTCATTTTGGAGCACGGTGATGGATTGAAGGAGAAGTAAGCACACAGGTGTCACGGCCTTGGAGTATTTTTTTGTTAATTTCACTGGAGAAAGGTGAAGCACCGAGAGAATGAAGGGAAGTGTTGCAGCTGTAATGGAAAGGAAGTGGTGTCTCGGCTTTTGAATGTAGCACGTTAGGTGGTTCTCGGCTTGGGAGAATGGCAGCTGGAAGAACAAACCGTTTGATGCCCACGTGAAGATGTGACGCTAATTTGATTTTGGAAGAGGAGAAATGCTTTTTGGTGGAGAGTAGCACGTTTGATGATGAACTGGAAGAGAAGGGAAGTAGCAGCACGTAGGTGTCACGGGTGGAATAAGAGAGATTGTTTTTTTTATTCATAGAATGAGAAATGAAGAAATGAAGAAATGATTAGGTGAGAGTTGGTGGCAGGGAGATGTCACGTCCAAAGGGCTGGAAGAGCAGCACGGTGATGGGTTTTCCTTTGCATTTGGATTTAGTTTAGTAGGTGTGCACTCAGTGATTGGAGAATGGAGGTCTCGGTTTGATGAAGCTCCTGGATGGTGTCTTTATTTTTATTCAGAGAAATGGAACGGCTTGGGAGAAAGAGATACCCACGGTCCAAAAAAATGTTGCAGCACATTTGGCACCTCAGGAGGGAGTAGCCACATAAAGGGGTATCTTTTATTATAATCATGCCTTGAGAATGAATTTTACATTCCAATTGTTCAAATAACAAAAGTATTGAATGGGCCACTGGGCGGGTGATGTGAATCATGCAATTGTTAAATACCAATTTTATATTCCAATTGTGAACTCACCACTTTTCTTAGTACTTGTGCCGTGATGATTTTAATTTTCTTTAGCTAAACCTCTCATTTTCTATTTGCTATGAGCTTTGTCCACCGTGCATTAAAATTGATTCCTGCTGCTGATGAATTTTGCACAATACCTTCAATTGTTTCACACTTTTATATACCAGCCGNGCGAGAAGTAGAGTGGCGTCCAGCAAAGCTCCAGCACGTGAAGCAGTTCATCCATTCTACATCCGAGGCGGTCCAGCAGGGGTGTGTCCAGCAATGGGTAGCATCCGCAAGACATGGAGGTGCACAAAGAAGCCAAGCAGGAAGCGGCACACGTCCAGCACCTGGACCCAGCAGCAACCTAGGAGGAGGCACATTTAAGTTCACATTTTGGCTTGGAAAAAGGGGGGCTCTGGTGGGGGAACAACCGCCCCTTACTCTCTCGGTTTTTGTTGGTTTTGGAGGCTTTTGTTTTGGAACTTTTTCTTGGCTGAAACGGTTGGAATGAATGGCTTTGATGGATTTCATTTTCTGCTTTGTCTTGCACACTGTTACGTTTACTTTTCCATTTTAAGTTCATTTGGTTCATGAAAATTTGGATTGAAGTTTCGGTCCAGTAATGCTTTATATTAAACTGTAGGTGGGTTTTATTTTTGTAAGAAGATGCGCTGATTCCAGGACCTGTGCGGTACATTCGGTGAATCAATTTCATCTTGGCTGGTGAGTGGGATTTTATTCTGTGGGAGATCTGCTGTCACGGCCTGGGCAGAGAGAAGTTGCCATGTCACGGAAAAGGATGGATTCCAGCAAGGATTTTCAATTGTTTTAATCATGGGTTTTCAAGCAGAGAAAGTAGGGTGCACACGGGAATCAACTTTTAGGGTGTTCATTGTTTTTAGAGATTAGGATGCGTTTTTAACGGTGGAGAGTAGACTGTAGGTGTCACGGTTTTTTGAAAGGAAGAAGGAAGTGGGATCTTGGCTTTTGAATTTGCAAGGTTCCTATTCCCCTCTTTTAATGATTTTCGGCATGGAGGATGGTGGCTGGAAGAAAAAGCCGTGTAGATGTGACTTGATTTTGCATTAGAATAGAATATTTAATTTGGTTTCCAGAGTGAATTGGAGGAGAATGTTGACCATAGTAGGTGAAGGGGGCATGCACCGTTACGTGTTGAAAGAAGTGAAGTGGTTATGTGTTAGGTGTTTGAAGTGCCACGACGTTGGGAAGAATGGAAGAAAAGAGAATGGTTCTTGATTTAACAAGGGCTTGTTGATTGATGGGAGTAGGTAGTGGAAGCACATGGTGATTCACGCTGGAAAGTGGTGCTTTAGTGCCACTTTGGTGAAATTCATTTGTTTGGTAAAAAAAAGAAATGCTGCATGGAACCAGAGGTGGAGTGTGGGAGTCATGGTAGCAAGTGATCATGGGGAAAAGCACACGGTACATTGAATTCTAAGAAGAAGAGAAGTGGTGTCACGAAGGGGTTTAAGTTTTCTTTACTATGCAAAGCACTTTAATGTTAAATCTCTGTTAAGCATTCATTTAAATTTCCCGTCATTCTCATCTGCAATTAAATTGGTTAGCTCAATGTTGCATTTTAATTTGGTTAAAGCGTTTTTTCATTTTGATGTTCTATTTTCGTGGTTGTGATATTTTAGTTACGATGTTAGCTTAAGTGACCAATCATTTTAATTCTGTGTTTATCGTGTGTAAATCCAGTGTTTATGGTTCGTGTTTTAATTTAGTTCATTGCATTCTCAACAATCTTCAAACCCCCCCCACTACGGTTGATCTGAGGCTGAATCCAAATTGGTCCTTGGGAGACGACCTAGGAGTCACTTCCTAGTAATATACTGCATTAATTCTGCAATCACTTTTGTGTGAGGTGCGACCCTCTCAACAAAATGGCGTCGTTGCCGGGACCAACGTTCAGTTTTAGGTCTTTGTGTTAGTGTGTGTTGTGTTTGTCTTGTCTCGTGATGTGATGTTCTGTTTTGTGTGTGCGTGTTTGCATGTATAAATGGTGTTGTGTTTATTTGTTTTGTAATTTTTTAGTATTTTTTTTTCCAGTCTACTATCTGGTTATGTGAATATTGCTTATTCTGCCAATGCCTCTGATTATGATTCTCCTTCCGCGTGGTAACTCTGATTGTAATTCTGCTGACTTTATGTTGAGAATAATATGGCTCATCCTCCACCTTATGAGAGCTCTCTTGGGAGCCGGTTCACTTAATGAGGATGAGGTTCATGCGTTCTCATACTGGACGTGATACATCTGCTGCCTAAGTTTCATTTTGCAGGAGAATGCCAACCATAGACATTTGGAGGAGTTTCCACATCATGTGCTCTTCACGAAGCTCCATAGTCCCTCTTGATCACATTTTCTTGGGGGCATTTCCACATCATTACAAGGAGCAGCTAAGGATTGGAAAGACTCTCTTCCTCTAAGATCCGTTACCGATTGGGGGATATCTTGAGCATCAGTTTCTGAGCAATTCTCCCGTGTGCAGTATGGTTACAACAACGATCCTAGATGGAATGATAACTCGGATGGCATAGTACTCCACAAATCATTATCAAAGAACCACCAATCCAGAGTACTTTTAGTCTCCACCAGTCAACAATCGAGAGTCAGCGTATGATGCTCTGCCCAAATAGCTCCTCCGCCTTCTACTTTGAGCCTACATGCAGGAGTTGTGGAGCAGATGACCATGCAGAACTTTCAGTTCAGCAGAAACCAGAGCGTCCATTCAGAGTTTGAATGATCAGATAGGGCCAGATGCACTCAACTCACTGAGGAAAGTCTCAGATTCAGAGTTTACCATTTCAATGTTCAATTCCAGATGATGTGTGTCATCCGCATAGGAGAATGGGGAGCAGAGTCATGAGACTATTGCGCCACTATTTCCCATCGCCTATGTCCCCACTCTTGCCCTGAGGAGACTGTTGAAGATCTTGAGGACCAGGCAGGTATAGAGCAGTTAATTTTGAATCAGGTAGACAAATTTTCATCTTCCACCACTTTCCCAATCTTTAGGGAAGTGGAGAAAACATACTAAAATTGATTATTTCTTTGATGAATGTGCTATTCATGTTATGTTGTTGATAGGTATGTTGATGATTATATGTTGATGAGCATGTTTTTAATTCTCCTCTCTGCATGATGAGAACCAATTTTTGCTATCACATCCGAATGTTATTCTCCATGCACTGAACTTGAATCTGAGTTTGTGGTGGATTTGGTTCTAAATCTGAAAGTGATCATGTTCTGAGGATGTATCTGAGGTCAGGTTGTTAATTGGGATTGGGGTTATACCTCTGCATAGCATTTCTTTGGAGCCACATTGCACTAACCATGTTGCAGGAGGTACAAATTAATTTGATCAACAAACACCCACAATTGAAGACAAAGATGTGAGCCTACAAAACAACTTGAAGATCAATAGGCACCGGTTGAACCTGCTCATCAACAATCCTTCCTTCTTAGATCCAACTATGGATGATATCTCCCTGCTAGATCAAATATGGAGGATGAAGCAATTTTTCTCAAAACTTCCTGGCTGGATCCAATGGTGGAGACATCTCCCTACAAGGTCCAAAATTGGCAACTGCCACCGTGATCAGGGAGTTTCCTTTTCTCTTCTCCTCCTTTCCCTACTTTTATTGCACTTGTCCATGATTTGTTCATTGTCTGATTTATAGTCTTATGATTGTGACACATTGAGGACACTATGTAGTGTGTGGTCTATTGGGGGGATTCTGATTTTCTTTGTTAATTTTTGTTTTCCGTGTTAAATTTTTTTTTCTTTTAGGTAGTTTTTGTTGGTTTTGTATACAGTTTTAACATGTTTCTCTCTGATTTCTGGACTTTGTTTAGGTTGTAAATATGTCTTTCACTCACTTGACTGATACTTATTGGTTTGAAATCCCTTGCTTTTTCTGCTTGGAAGATGATTGGAGGTTATTTCTTGAATTATATTTAGTTTATTTGCACTTAAAAAACAGGGAATTGTGTTTAATTGTCTGTTATTCCCCGTTTTCCGAATTCTGCTTAATTGGTCGGAAATATTTGTGTACTTTGGGTTTTCTGAGCTGTTAAGTGCACTTTTGAACAGGAAGAATTTTGGAGATACATTTGGGACACAGGAAGAATGCAATTAAAATTCAAGACTCTCCACACAGATATTTTAGAAACAATTGAATGTAATTCAGTAGTTTAGAATTTTTGAATCACCTTAACTTTTGGGTCAATTTTTGGTAAAGTAGACTAGACCCAAAAGTAGAGAAAGATGACTTGGCATCTAGGGTTTGTGTGGGACCCCACCCTATAAAAGGGAACTCACGACCTAAGGGAAAGGGCCAGCCGCCACTTGCATCTTTGTTGGCCACTGGTTACTAGTTTTTCTTCTCTCGGCTTTTGAACGCTTTTTGGGAGGAATGGAATGATTTATCATCTTTGCTGAATCTCGTTGCATTTTCCATTTGGTTTTGTGCACATTTATTCATATCTTCTAGCATTCTATGATTTGGAAAAGGGGCAGCACATGCTGCTGTGGCACAGCTTAGATGAGTGAAAGTGAGGCACACGGTGCTAGCTTGGAGAAAGGAGCCGCCACTGGCCCGCTCATGAAACTTCACTTTGGAAACATTTTGTTTTTTGACGAAAACTTGTGCACACTGGAGATTTTTATTCAATTTCTTCTCGCTTTCTTGATTGAGGGATGCTGATTTACTTTACTGGAAGCTTGCACACGGATGTGTTACGTTTCAATTGGCTATTAATCATTTATAGGGGAGTGCTGAACGAGAGAAGAGGAGCCACCACTGTCACGGTTCATTGGCTGCCACGTCCCGGGAAAAGTGAGCTGGAAGCATAATGGGATAGGGTCACGGTCTGCTGGAAGAAAAGAGCTTGTTTGATTTATGGAATGAGAAGTAGAGTAGGTGGTAGTCAAGGGGGATGGGACGTGCCAAGATGATTGGTAGCTGAATGTTTGCTAATTTTTTTCTTTATTTCTTTGAGAATGAAGAGGTCGTAGGTGAGAGTAGGTGTGTTGTCCCGTCCAGCAATGGAGAGCACATTATTATTCTATTTATCTTGTCGTTGATTTTCTTTTGGTAGAAGCACACGGTGATGGAGTTCTTTTCCTTGCTGGAATGAATAAAAGTTCCAAGATTTTGGAAGCACGTTGGAGAGATTGTTTTATCACTGTATCGTATGGGTTAAAGAGAATGTAGCGTAAAAGGGGATTTACTTTTATTTTGGTGCGGTCCAACCACCACCGAGGAGGAGGCAAAGGTTAAAGGAATATACATAGGAGATGTGACGCTGATTTGATTTGGAAGAGGGGAGTTCATTGGCTCGGTCACGGGAAGTGAGGAGTAGCACGGCTGGAAAAATAGACACACGTTGATGAATTACTTTTGGAAGATTCCCTTTCACTTTGAAGAATTAGGAGTTGGCACCTCAGGAGGGAGTAGCTGCATAAAGGGGTATCTTTTATTATAATCATGCCTTGAGAATGAATTTTACATTCCAATTGTTCAAATAACAAAAGTATTGAATGGGCCACTGGGCGGGTGATGTGAATCATGCAATTGTTAAATACCAATTTTATATTCCAATTGTGAACTCACCACTTTTCTTAGTACTTGTGCCGTGATGATTTTAATTTTCTTTAGCTAAACCTCTCATTTTCTATTTGCTATGAGCTTTGTCCACCGTGCATTAAAATTGATTCCTGCTGCTGATGAATTTTGCACAATACCTTCAATTGTTTCACACTTTTATATACCAGCCGCAAGATGCATTTTCTCTTTATTTATTTTGTTCAAGTTGTTCAAGGATTTGGTAATTTAATTCTTCTCGCTGCATTATGCTTCTACGCATTGCCGTTGATTAATGGAAGATGCATTTCCAATTTAGCAATTTTAATTCAAGAGAGTCATGCAAGTTTTCTCTAATTTAGTTGTAATGTTAGCTTAAGTGACCAAATGTTTTAATTCTGTGTTTACATCTGTGTTTATATTCGTGTTTTAATTTAGTTCATTTCTAATCACAAAAACACCTTCAAACCCCCCCACTACGTGTTTGACCTAAGACTCGAACCACAATTTGGTCCTTGAGAGACGACCTAGGAGTCACTTCCTAGTACTATACTGCATTCTTTTATGCACAACTTTTGTGTGAGGTGCGACCCTCTCAACAGTCATCCTGTTACAAGTCTGGAGCATGGAAATCGTCATCCGTGAATGTGATTGTCAGCATGGATCTTTTGGTTCTCTGCACTGCATAGACCGAACGAAGGGCCCTAATGTGGCGCTTCCGTGCCAATGAGGACGATCTTCCCCCGGCAAACCCTCTTGAGATGGTGTTGATGTGACCGCGCAACGATCAGTCATTGCTCCTGCTTTGGCTTCTGCTCCGACGCCTCTCTTACTGGGAACGGTTACTTCCGTAGTTCCGTGATCGTTCCCTACCATCCTGTCTTGACGGACTCCTGCGAGGGCTACGTGGCGTTCATTATGCTCGGTCTTGACATACTTCTTCAATTGCCTAGCCCAGATCAGCTCCTCGATCCGGTCCTTGAGAGTCACAGACTCTTGCGTGGTGACCTAAGTTCTGATGCCATAGGAAATGCTTGTTTCCGTCGGTGTCGGGCGGTGTCGGACTCCTTTCGGGCAACTGTATGAGTTCAGTGCTTAAAGCTTCTTGCAATATCTTCGCTCGGGGGGCGTTTAATGGGGTGTACATTTGGACAAATGGACCCTTGGGGGGCTCCTTCGGTCTGAACCCTCTGATCTTTCCCGACTGTCCTCCATGGCTCGTGCCCTCCGATTTCTCCTTTGCTTCATGGGCCTCCTTTCAGTATGATTGCTTCATTTCCTCCACCCTTATTTCGTCTGCTGCCCGATCAATCAGCTCCTCCAAAGTCTTCGACGCCCGCCGGCATACGCTTTCCTTGAACGGTCTTGGTTTGAGCGCATGTAAGACATACTGAAGAGCCAATTTAGAGTTGAGTCCCTTTACCCGCCGAACCATCTTTTGGTAGCGGTCCATGAACGCTTTCAATGTTTTGTCCTTGCCTTGCCTGAGGGTGGACAATTCAAAGATGGTTAAATCCTGGGAACGACAACTGGCAAACTGTCGTCCGAACATGGCCTTGAGACCCTCAAAAGTTTATATAGAATTGGGGGGCAGAGAGTTGAACCATTCCAGGGCTTCTCCTTCAAGGGACAAAGAAAACGCCTAACACTAGATTACCCGCTCCCCTGTCCGAAACGCCATCCGGGTAGTAAACGCCTTTACATGATCGTTAGGGTCGTCCCATCGTAAATGCTGAGCTGCGGTGGGACGAAGTGTTCGGATATGTGGACGTCCATGATAGCTTGGACGAGTGGTAGGTGGTCAGAGGTATCTTCAACCTTCACCACCAGTTGTTTCTTTGGGGCTGCGCTCTCCTCCTTATCGGCCTTAACCTTGCTTCCCTCGATCTCCGACCCGGGTGGTTTCTAGGTAGGATCAGGCATGTTGTTGTGCTCCAAAACACCTTCCTGGGCGGCCTTGCCGCGCTTTTCTTCGGTTTTATCTCCCGCTCTGAATCTTCTCTCCTGTGCTATGCGGGCTGAGCACTCGGCCCGCACGACCATCATCTCTGCCTCATGCCGCTTCTGCAACTCCTCCATCTGCTGCTGTAATATCGTTATCATCTTGATCGGGTCCTTGCTGCTCATGTTTCTTGTGGTCACCATAGGGTTTAGTTACTCGGCCAACCCTCTAATCGATGTTTTACCTTAATCACTTCTACAGACCTACTTGTCATGACCGTTCGGTCGAGTGCTCGAGTCTTGCCGAACATCCCATGTGTTTTGTCTGGGACCGTTCGGGGGTCATCTGGTACACATTCTTTTCAATTGATTAAACCTTTGAGGAGTACAAAGTCCGATTGGGCATGGTCCATTTTGAAGGCAAAACTCTCCAATGGCACAATGCGTATGTGAAATACGTGGGTCTCGACAACTTGCCTTCTTAGAATGGCTATACGCAAATCTTGATTGAAAGATTTGTAGAAGTTTGACAGAATCCAATGACAGAACTGATGTGACTTCGACAGAAAGGTAATGTTGTCGATTACCATACATAATTTGATGCTATTGTTTCAAGACTTGACTTGTCTAAAACCCATCAATTGAGTTGTATTCTTAGTGGTCTGCAAACGAAAATTCAAATGATGGTAAGAATGTTTCTGCCCACCTTTGTTATGAAATCTTTTTCCTTGGCCAAGATGTATGAAAATGCCAATAGCATGCTTACATTATCATACTTGTAGCAACCCTAGAGAGGCAACATTATCATACTTACATTGCTGGCAAGTGGGGCATTGATGGACAAACCTTTTGACATCCTTAGAGGGTCCTTTCTGGTACACCACTATTTTGATTCTTTGACAAGTGACATCTCTTCCTGAATGACCACCACATGAAGAAAAGTGCAACCAATTGAGTATTTTCCTTCTCAACTTAAAATTTCTACCAATGACCAACTTTCCTTTCCTCCTTAATTATCTGCTAGCCCAAGAGAAATCCTTATGTGAAGAAGGATTTTTCATTAAGTCATCAATCAGCCGTTTTAAAGCATCATCACTCTGCCAAGATGCTTTGATTCTCTATAGTAAATTAGAATCTGGTTGGTGTGTGATAATAATAGTACATTCAACCCTTGAAAGTTCATCAACAACTTGGTTCTAAATTCCTTGCTTATACTCCACAATGAAGTCAAATTCCATGAGTTTTACCAACCATTTTTGATGGAAGGTTGTGGAAAGTCTTTGATCCAGAATATACTTCAGACTTTGATGATTAATTTTGACCATAAACTGCATAGGTAATAAATAATGTCTGCATTTTTGTAGTGCGCACACCATAGCTAGTAACTCTTTCTCATAAGTTGACAAGGATTGTTGTGTAACATTCAAACTTCTGGTGATAAAAGCTATAGGATGATGATCTTGCATAAGAATAGCTCCTACCTCCACTACTGAGGCATCCACCTCTACCACAAAAGGCTTTGTAAAATTAGGTAATTCCAATACAGCCACTTGGCTTAACTGATCTGTAAGACACTGAAAGGCCAATTTAGCTTCATTCGATCAAGAAAATTTGTGTTTCTTCAACATGTCATTCAATGGTTATATATATCTTCACACAAACCTTATATAATAGCCTGCCAACTCCAAAAACTCCCAACTTCTTGAGGGACTAAGGAAGTGGCAAATTCCTCACTACGTCTACCTTAGCAAGGTTAATAGAGACTCCTTCGCTCGTGCTAAACTGCCACAAGTACTCTACGCAAGTAACCCTAAAGTAGACCTTAGACTTTTTGGCTACCAAAGCTTTTGCGCACATGGTAGACAAGATTGTGTGTAAATGATGCAAATGATCCTCCATGCTTTTGTTTTAAATCAGAATGTAATAAAAAAGACCAACAAGAACTTCCTCAAGTACTCTCGAAACACAAAATTCATTAAACCCTAAAATGTGGCAGGAGAATTGGTTAAGCCAAAAGACATGACCAAATACTCATAATGCCCTACATGCGTTTTGAAGGTTGTTTTATGTATGTCTGACTTTACCATGCCAACTTGATTATAACCTGACCGCAAGTCAATTTTGGAGAATACAATAGAGTTATGTGGCTCATCCAAGAGATCATCAACCAAGGGTATAAGGAACTTGTTCTTTACTCTATTCCTGTTATGGTCCTGATGACAAATTTATGAACACCGAAAAATGGCGCCACAAACTTGTTTAACAATCGGCAACTGTGATCGAATCGTATCAAGTAATAAAACTACGTAAGACCAAGTATCATTTTCCCAAAGGACTCAGACCTTATTAGCTATATGATTTGTTTATTATTTAAGACTTGTGAACAATTGATTGTAGGTTTTAAATGCAAAAGACAATAATTAAACATGTATGAATGAATTTGATCAATGGAAAAGAGGAACACAAACACTTGAACGAATTAGATGGATGAGTATGTTGTTGGGGTAATCAATTTCATCTTATCCACTCTCATATTTTAGGGAATTCATCATTCTTTTCATCAATGTTAATGCACTCTCTAAATCACCTTACAAGAAGGCATATCTTTAATTACGAGTTCATACAATTCCTAGCATTCCTAGTAATTAATTTTGAAGTGCAGAAGCTTAAAGGCAACCAATATGCTATTGGGAGAAATTCCCCGGATCTAGATTTCCCCGTACGTTCCCATATCGACAAAATCAATATCATGACAATGAATGAGTTAAACAAAGGAAGCTTTAAGCAAAGAGGAAAAACCCTAACTAATGATGAAAGAAAGCATAAGTCTTAAAATAAGATGTTAAAACAAATTCCATATATGAGAGTTTCACAAGACTACATTGATTCTCCAACAACATACAAGGTTTAGTTCACCATATTCATGGTGAAACTAGATGAACAATAATGGAAGAATGAAAGAGATAGAAAAACCCTAGAAAGAGAAATGGAGAGTTGTCCCATCCCCAATCTACCCCCAAGGGGTGAAAAGTGTGTTTCTGCTTCCTCCCAGCCAAAGATCAAACCTAGGACGTGCAAGTCCTAAATAGGGCATAAAAATAACATAAAACAAGTCCAAGCCCATAAAAAAAAAAGAAAATCTGTCCAAGCCCACTTAGAATGACGCTCAGCGGTATTTTACCGCTGAGCGGTAATAGCGCATGATCCATTTTGCCCCCAGATGCTGGTTTTGCCCCTCAGCGGTGATTTTGGCACCCGAAAAGTGCCGCTCAGCAGAACTTTTTCTGTATTCTGGTTGACTTTTCAGAATTCTGGTTGTCTGGTTGACTTTTCTGATTGACTGGTGACTTTTCTGGTTCTGGTTGACTTTTCAGCATTCCAATCATTCGGTACTTCAATTCTTCTTTCAAATCATTCAATTAGCCTACAAAATCAAGGGAATCTTGCACAAAACCATTAAATTCACTTTTAACTCTCTTATTCCAAGACTAAAGAAAAAATATGAGTTCAAGCTAGTTTCTAAGTCTTAAAGGTTGCTTTTGGTATCAATTTTAAGCATAAAAATAACGGTTTTTCAACTGTTATCAGGTCCCAATAATCAATGCAAAGTCTCCAACTTCCATCATATTTTCCAACCAGCACAACAAGACTTCTATAAGGGCTACTATTGTTCTGGATAATCTCATTCTTTAAGTAATCTTGTACCAATTCATCTATTATGTCTTTTTGTTGCTTAGAATAATGGTAAGGTCGCTTATTCACAAGGTTAGTTCCTTGCAACAAAGGAATAATGTGATTATGATTTGGCCTTCTAGATGGTAGGGTAGTAGGGACTGCAAACACATCTTCATATTAAAGTAGCAACTGATCAATATTGTTAGGAATTGTGGCAGATGTAGAGTGGCTGAACAAAGGACGCAGGAGCAAGCCTTCTTCATCCTCACGTCTTAGGTAGCTGCTGCTTACGAATGGTTTTGATATTCGTAGAAGAATTGCTTCTCAAAACATGTTCTCTTCCTTGAGCAGTGAATTTGTTAGGTTACTTTATGATAATAACCTAATCTATACTCTCTTCTCACCTCAACACTCGATTTACAAAAGATAAATGTATGTATATGTATTTTATTAATTCTGTTAAGTATGGAAAACAGAATTACAAGTAAGAATCCAAGGAAGCCTCCCTTCCTCCACTGGCAAGAATGCCCAATCTTTACTCAAAAGAAATAACCTAATGAATAGAGTTACAAGAAGACTATTTATAGTGTTGCCTTCCCACGCCCTAACCTTTTTGATAACCCAATCTACTTCTACTAATTACCATTCTGTACTAGCATATATGTACCGTTCAGCCTTTGATCCCATCCTCCCTTTAAGCTACCGTTCGGTATTAGTTTATTTATACCACTCGGTTTATACTTTCCTCCTCCCTTCTGGCTACCGTTCGGTCTATACTTCCCTCTTTCCTTCCCACTATCATTCGGTCTATACTTCCCTCCTTCCTTCCTACTATCGTTCGGTACTCCTCCTCTTTTATTCCTCTGTTCATATACTTTTATCTTCCTAACATTACCCACCCCTTCAACATCAACCTTGTGATGGACGAACGCCCGAGAAGCTGACAACCGAAGCTGTGCGAGCTCGATTCGGACTCCTCGAAGCTTCTCCGACGAGTGAAGACGCAGCGGAAATGGACAAAAACTCGAAGAAGA